>JAMQGT020013068.1:0-121317 GCA_024447675.2 Pterophyllum scalare | reverse complement strand
GCTTTTCAGTTGGATGTAACTTTTAATTAAAAATATGCATTTGGATCACAAATGCAGTACTCTGTTTAATTTCAACTCCTCTCTTCCAGCCATCACATCAGCCTAAACCTTCCTCTTCCTTAGCAAATAGATCTGGCATACACAAATGCAACTTATGGGTAAAAACTATAAACTCTTACAAAAACACACATAACCAATATAAACCACTGTCCTCTGAACAGACACACTACGAACACTCACAAAAAGTCTTTCATGTATGCTTTCTTCTCTGTGGTCCCTTAGCATACGGTGCCTCACTGAACTGTTACTACTCAGTCTTGTAAGCTTTGCAAACTCCTGCAACAACCTCAGTGTGCTTTTAATATTTTTATTAGACCGCCTGTCATAAAAACAAGAATACAAACATTTTAGAAATCTGCCAAAACCCTATTTAAAAATGACTCAACTGAATTCATGTTTTTATACCCAAATTTGAGCTGGTACATTGGACTTGTTTGAGAAGTCAGAAATTAACATTCAACTACTAAAACTACTTTTTCTGTAATTTTGCATCTTAAGCAAAAGTGAATACATGAAATAATAACAAAGTGGTTTAGTATTTTTCTGCTTTATTTGTAAAACAGTAACCAATATTAACCATTACAGAAACATAAAAAAAACATTTTAATTACCAATACTTTTAATTTAGGGCAGCTGTGGCTTAAACATTACATTGAGTGGTGGTCTAATAAATTTGTTAAGTAATAAACTTACTTTTTTTCATTTCATTTAAGTGATTTAATCCCTCACCTCCATCACCCTTCAGTTAATTTAATTTGTTCAGGCTTGTGTCCGAAATATCACTTAATGTGTGCCCACATAGACACACACAAACACACTGACTGTCAGCATGTGGTTGCTTTCATTTTCTTGTCCTCTGGATGATTATCCATACTTGAAAATGTTTCTTTACCTATTTATATGATCAAAATGTTCTTTTAACCCTTTTGTGGTGTTTATAGTTTTTAATACATCATAATGTGGACCTGCCACAGTGTTGTGTCATTAATTCAATGCACTTATAACAATTTATTGCAAAAATACTCAACAGATGTTTAGTTTGCATAATGCATTCTGCCATTATGGCTAGACAAGTAAACTTAGACACCTGGTTCAGGAAGGCTGAATCAGTTCCCTCCTCCTTTACCTGGGCATGAGGCCTGCGGCCTGCAAGCTCATACCAACCCATCCAAATTATAATAATAAACTAATAACAAAAATATGATCACATGCATAAGTAGCTGAATGATTTTTTCTTTATATAACTTAACACCTCCCTCTTGAGCCCCTGGCTACTTAACCCAAGAAGGTCACAGAAGCCTCTCAGGTTCCTTGTTGCTCTTCAACAGGAAATATCGCTAGGCGTATGACTTCCTAGAGGGGATAGTCTGCTGGGTGGAATTTCCAGGACCACTCCATTTTATTCTTGGAAGCTTCTTCTTCAAGTTCAGTCTTATTCAGCTTACTAAGGAATCTGTGAAGCTCCTCCAGTGCAGGTTTGGCCCCCACAAAATTTGTGCCAGTGTCAGACTATATCTTTCTGGGGTGTCCTCTAAGGGAAGTGAACCTCTGGTAGGCAAGGAGAAACCCTTCAGATGACTTGTCACTGACCAAATCAGTGGCTCGTGAAGCCATGCATAGAGCACAGTGCCCCAGACTTTAAGTGTTACTAACTTTTTCACTTCACCTTTCACCTTGTAAGGGTTGGCTGGACATGCTCTCAGGAGGGAGGTCACTGATGATTTGCTGGCAAAGCTTTATCTCAATTCTAAGCAATATAGGCCACATATATGGTTAATATTTGGAATTTGCATCTGTTAGAGCACATGTATAAAACAAAAGTGCTAATTGTTTTTTTGTTTTGTTTTGGCCTTTTTTGGGGGGGGGTGACAAAATGTAATAAAAGAAAAAACATTCAAAATCAAGAGATGGGTGGAAAAAACATGTTTACCTTAAACAAATATAAATGAAGCAATGTTTCTGATCACTACTAATGCATTCACTTAAACTGAATAAGAAATGGACCAGATTAATATCACTCTGTATAACTCAGCCACACTCAAAAAAATAGCAGATTTGTGCCACCCTGTACAACACATGAGGGGCTTTTATGCATATGTATTTCCTGTGGTTGTACGTGCATGTATACTGTGTCTTGCTGTCCATCTCGGGTCCACACATATCTAGGACAAGAAGGGCATTCAGGGTCACCATTTTTTAACATCCATATTTCTTCACTTGCTGGCTGCTGATGAGCCTGTTTTGGAGCTGACTGATGGTCAATCTCATCCTTCTTCAAACTCCCTTTCAGTCTGAGGTGCTGCTATAGCCCATGCGCTGAAGCCTAGCATCCCCACTGCAGAGACCTCGGTGTGAGTCTATCCCAGACCATTTCCTGTGTGTTGGTCCCTGTCACTCTTCTCCACTGTCCTGTTCAATAAAGGCAAAAGACCTTATTTTCTGAAAACGCTTCACTATCGTCCAAATCTTCCTCTCTTGCCAATAAGGACCAACAACTTCAATGCTATTTATTGGTTGTATCCCATACATAATTTCCTACTGCGATAAAGTGTGAGAAAATTTGGAGTAAGCCTCACGAAACAGAGGGTAAAATCTTCAGGAATATAGGACCAGAAAGGTGTTGGTGCTTGACATGTAACTATATTGGAACCTTACGCTGGAAAAGCGGGAGCAGAAAGACAAAACGCACACACATAGACAAACAAATGCGCCCGTGCACACACACACACAAACACACTGGGCTGTGTGTGTGTGTAAAAACCAAACACCACACAAGGGTTAAATATCTTGCATTTTCAATTTTGCCTCATGTTGTCCACACAGGTCATTATAGGCTTGTTTGCATTACAGTTAGAAAATCTACCATGGATCTGTAGGCCATAGTTTGGATTTTTGTGTTTTAGTGTGGTGTCTTGTGAGTCCAAAGGGCTTGGCATACTTTGGTGCAAGAAACCTAATTAAATCAATAAACGAATCAGTACAGTCTTGTGTGCCTTTCATATTTGCATACTATATGTCATGTAGTTAAGGAAGTATACTGTTTCCTGTCTGTTTTCACTTATTCGTTATAAAGCTGCTACCTGTAATTGACACACTGATGAACTTTCTTTCCAGGTTATCTCCCAGAGGAATGTCTCTTATCTCTGTTTTCACACATCATTTTACAAAGTCAATACTTGGTGAATCAGGCAGGTTTCGAAAAGAGACGGGTGATCATGTTCTATTTTTGAAAGCACAAGGTTGCTCTGCTGTTGTTATTGACCTTATTGCAACAGCTAAATTTTCTCTTATGGCTGCAATAAAAGTCTTTTAAAAGTTAATGTGTACTCGTGGTTCACTTGTGATCTTCCTTGTCTTATCAGAGCTAAATTGGGGACAATTGAGACAAAGAAAATTTTGTGTGCCAGTGGCAGCGTCTCCACCTGATTGAGCAAAGGTTAACTTCATGTTGAATGAATCATAGAAATCTGAAGTAAAATGACTTCAATAGACATAACTGAAAAATAACCCATCGAATAACCTTTAAATCATCAATGTTTCTCAGCCTTTATTGTCTCACGAAGAACTATTCAGACTGCACAACTTCTGTTTCCACAACCGGGAACAAACAGTCAGCGGACGTTTGATGTTTTATACAAAGGATCTTCTGAAATATTCCCTGGGTCATAAATTCTTCTGTCCAATAAGATTCCGAAGAAACAAGTTAGCAGTGATAGCAGAACAAAATGGGACTTTGCCTCAGGACCAGGCCGGCCCCCTGCAATGTCACTCTCTGCAACCAACTAAATGTGAAGGTTACAGCAACTTGAGCAACACATTGTCTAATGCTGTGTGGAACTGATGGACACCTGACGTCCTCTGATTTCTACTCCTCAAGTAAGTTGAACATGCTTGTGCTTGGGAAAGGGCTTATTAAATGGATACTTAAAGTACAAGATAGTTCTTCTAATTGAAAGATTATATTTTTTGAATAAAAGAATTATGTTTGTGATCTACAAAAAACAAATTTGCTAAAAGTAAACAAATACATATAGCATCTTTTACTTTATACTGGCTAATGCTCAAAAGACAAGAGACTCTACAAGTAAATTTCACAAATCTCACAGAAAACATGACATTAATTTAGGATGACTTCATCCCAAATAATCTTTTTCATTAATACTTCTCTGAATGCAATGAATTTATCTGGAAAGACACAATTTTCCTAGCAAAGAAAGCTAATATAATGTAATGATCCAAGAGTGCCAATTAATTAAGACGCAAGACTCAAGTTTACATGAGTCTTACGTCAAAAACATGTAAACTCACAAACAGAAAAATAAGACTGTAAAAATGATCCTGTATGCACACAAATGTTGGTTGTAAGCTGCTAATTCCTAACAGCATAGGTAGTTTCTGTAATTTTATAATTGTTTTGTGGAAGTCCTCAAGCAGGGACAGGGTGGTTTCAATTACCCTTTTCCTAAACTCGACCGTCCTTGTCATTTGACATGCAGAGAACAGTCTGTGTGCTGCAGCAATCATGAGTCCGGCATTCACCTACTTATAACGCATGCAGACTATGTACTTACTTTCCTTTGTTTTTTTCTCTGCATTAATTTATCAAATTCCAACATGCAGACACTACTTTGGCACAGTTTTCAATGGAACAAGACTGAGTAAAGTTTAGAAATTAGTTAAGACTGCTTTTTTGCAGTTTTTTTTAAGCATTTATTACATGCATGAAGGTGCATATTTTGGGCTGGCATTTATTAGACTGTCTGGAACACTGCTTTAAAGACTGTGATTGGCACGACTGTACAAAACAGTAATCCACAATTGTGTGTTTATACATTTAAACCACAGGAGATGTAAGATTTGACTTCTTGAGAAGCCATTTATCTTAACACGAGATAAACATCAGCTCGCATTTGACTGAATTAAGTAATAAAAACTGACTGAAAGGACATAGGTTGTTGATTGGTGACTGAGTTCCTGAAGCGCAAATCTGGTAGCAAGCATTTTATCAATGGCACCTGAAGTAGCCGTAGAAGAAAGTGATATAACTGTCTTGGCTTTTTATTTTATGTGTTATTGAAAAGAGGTTGGTGCGGTTAAAGTAACCATTAACCACCAACCAGTAACATTTGGAGGTGAAAGCTGTTAGAGGTTGTTGGTGAGTAATAATTTACCCTCATGAGGACAAACGCTGATTAATAACTACACCGCACTAAGGTCAAGATTTTGCATAATTAACCAAGACTTACGTTCTTAGGACTCAAGTAAAACCTTAAAGTAGTTGGCCTCAACCTTTCCTGACTTCAATTTCTCTGATGTCATTTTCACTCTGCTGTCAAAAGACTTTTCTCTGCTGGCCATTGTTCTGGGACACATCTGCAAGACAGCAAACTTGGCCAAAACTTAAAACTAAAGAGATAAGCCAAACCGATTAAAATGAGGTTCTTCACTGAGGAAAATTGATTTTCCTGACCCAAAGCTTTAGTTAATCTTGTCAGATGGTCAAGGCTGAATCTATATATAATCAACAAAGTCTGTTAAAATGATTAATTTTAGCAAACGTATTAAATCAAATAAAACTGCACAGACAAAATGATAAAGACTGGATGAAGCAGTATGAAAAAATTGGGACAAATCTGTGACGGCCATACAAAATACAAAATGACAGATTGCAACAGTGGGTCTTTTTGTTCTGGGATGCCCACATAAGGTGAATAAGTTCATACACAGCATCTAACAATTTTTATCAGTCATTAGCAATTTTAAAAAAGAGAGAAAAAGAAAAAAACTGATCCAAGTTGAATTTAATTAAATACTTTTCTTAACGAACAGGTGAGTGCTATAGCATAGGCAAAACTCATGTTTATGAAAACATACTGAAAACATACTTTTTGCCATCTGCAAGTCAGTCAGTATCTTCGAAATTTACGTATCTAGAAATTTTGACTTAGTAGCTCGAAAGTTTGAGCTGCTCCAAAGTAACTTGAAATAGGTCGTTTTTGTTTGTTTTTCAGTGGTAGAAACTTGCATGTTTGCTCCACTGTTTGTTTGTTCATTTTGTTCACTTAGTCCATGCCCCACCTGCAGTGGCTTTGTACCCCACCAGTGGTCCTCACCCCATAGTTTGAGAACCACTTCACCATAGCCTGCAATGAAAAGAAGCACGCGACCTATTTCGTGGCACTAAGTTTTGTCTAAGACAAAAAGCATCATAGGAAGAAAGTAGCATACAGTTTGTGGTTTGATGAATGACTGAATAATGACTGATTTTTTAAAATATCTGCTAATGATTCTGACTGGGTGAAACCACAACTTTATTTTTGATGCCTAACTAGATTGTAAACGGCTTTATTTTAGTGCTGGTAAGTTAACTGAAGTGAAAATAAAAATTCCACTTCTTAATTGTCCTTCTTCATAATGTAGCCATTTAGGTCTTTATTGAGAGCTCTGTAATGGAACTTCTAGTTAATCATCAGCCAACAAGAAGCTGGTGATCAAGAAGTGTATTTTTTCACACCTGCTCGTTTTCTGCTAACAGCCTGGGGCACAGAGTGACCGTGGCTGCTCTAAAACATGAGGCTTTGATTTAATAAACAAATCTGAGAGCCTCTTACAAGTCACATGTAGTGACTGAAATGCTTTCCACGCCAACCGTGAATGCACTGTCATGTTATTCAGCATAAAAACATAATTGATGCCATGGTCTGTGTTTTCATCTCATCCCTGTCTTTCTGCAGCAGACTGAACCATAGATCTAATCAAGATGAGCACAGAAAGACGAGAGCAGGTCATTGATACCTGCTGCAGCACAGTCCACACACTAGGCAGGCAAAGCGGGAAGAAGGGAAGGAGACCCCGCTTCATGCAAAAAGATGGTAGGTTCGCTGTAGTGTTTCATCAAGCCCCTGGAGACTGGAGCACATATTGGATGGACATCTTCACCACTCTTGTAGAGATCCGCTGGAGGGCGATGTTCCTTATTTTCTCCCTTTCTTACATACTCTCTTGGCTCTTTTTTGGTCTGTGTTATTGGCTCATTGCCCATGTAAATGGAGACAGTGACAATGCAGACGACGATCTCTGTGTTGCAAATATGCGCGGCTTCACTGCGGTCTTTTTGTTCTCAATGGAGACCCAGGGAACTATTGGTTATGGCTACAGGAGCATGACAGAAAACTGTATTGTGGCAATTATTGTGATGACAATTCAAAATGTGTTTAGCTGTCTTCTTGACACAATTGTCATTGGCATAGTCATAGCTAAGATGGCATCTGCTCGTAAGAGAGCCCAGACGGTGGGTTTCAGCAGATGTGCAGTGGTAAACTTGCGAGACAGGGTTCTGTGCCTGTCATGGCGCCTTGGGGACTTCAGAGATAATCACATTCTGGAGGGGGTCATCAGGGCCCAGTTAGTGCGCTGTGTCAAACAGCCAATGGGCTCAATTGTGATGTCTTACCACGACTTGGACATACAGGAACGGGACATTGTACTCGCCACACCAACCACTATTGTTCACAAGCTAGAGCCTGGCAGCCCCCTGTACAGTGGGCCCTGATGACCTGCTGGAGAATTATTTTGAAGTAGTAGTTTCTTTCACCTACACTGGGGACTCCACAGGAATACTCCACCAAACACGCACCTCCTACACACCAGCAGACATCCGCTGGGGCCAGCGTTTCCAGGACATGCTGAAAATGGGCACGAAACACTACAAGGTGGACTACGCTGTGTTTAATGAGACCACATGGGTGTCAGTGCCTTTACTCAGTGCACAGGAATATGACAGGAGGGGCCATCCTGCAGAGGGCAGCACACTTTTACCATTAGCCAAGAGAAATGGACACACTTGTCAGGTGAATCTTGACATCAGTGAGGAGGTGATCCTGCAAACTTTTTTGTAGCTTATACAAGTTCTTAAGGATTGCGTGATAAGTTAAGCTTTTGTAAATATTCTTAAGAGCTTGATAAAAGGTGAATGGACCTCTTTAGGTTTTTCAAGACATTTCACTTCTCAAATTCCTCACTTCTGAAGAAGAGAACTGAAGAAGTCTGCGTGCCTTTTTTTCAAGCTCTGAAGACTACCATGACCTGGATGACAGAGAAACTATCACAGACTTATGTAAATATATTAATAGCCTATGTGAAATCAAATAATCACTAAAGAAATTAATATTTGTTTATGCTATATTTGAAAATATTGATGGCCACAAATAAATTGAGTGAAATAAAGTGTGAAAAAAATTTGTTGTTTGGTTTTTTAAAAGGGGGTCTTATTTCCATTTGTATTACAGTAATAACATCAGTAGTATCAGTCATAAAAACCTATTTGATTCCAGCACTACATTTAATCACTTTTTGTAGCTCTATACCGCCACCTTATGTTCACCCACTGAATATTATTACAACCCTACAGATTTTGTGCAGGTCACAGATACACTCATATTATTCTCACCCTTTTACTCCGTTTATTTTCTTCTGTCTTAAACACTGATTGACGAACGCGTTACCTCAGCCTAAAATCAACTGTAGCCTGCTTCATACACTGTATTACTGAGTTGTTGCTTGCTTCCAGTTTCAGCATCTAGTTTTACAAGTGACGCTGCCTGACTGTCCCAGTCAGCTAAATAAATAAATAAATAAAACGAACAAACAAGCATGACATAAAACTTCTTTGTGGACTAGAACCTTTAAACAGGCGCTGCGGCTTTCCATTGGCCATCACTGCCACACGGGCGGGGATATGGCACGTGTCGTTAAAGTCTGTCTTTGCAACCCCAAATATCTTCTTCAGTATTGCTGGAGAGGGTTATGGCTAGAATTTACAGCTCCACACGAGAAACCAGGAGAACATAATAAAATAACCTCGAAATTTATTTAAAAAACGGAAAAGGTGCGCATATCTGGCGCGCATATGGGACTTACTACGACAAGAAAAGCTCCAATTTGCTCCGCAAGGACCAACAGGTAGGTGAAATGAGCGGGAGTGTTGTGGGAATGTTATTTGTAAGGTTATTCGAATATAGAGACATTAGGAATAGTTGAATGTGTGCAGGCTCCTTAAAAACGTGAAAAGTCATGACTTGATCAGAAAGTAATCTCAATGTCACTTCTAAAAAACAACAACAACAAAAAACGGTTTCAGGTGCTATATTATTAAGTATTTTATTTATTATTATTATTATTATTAGTTGAGTTTGGTTACATTGTAGCAGACTGTAGACCAAAATATTAATAAATATTATTAATTAACAAAGATAATTGAAATTGCTTATAATATAATGACCTCCCCCTCTCTTTATATATATATATATATATATATATATATGTGTATGTTTATATTATATATATATATATATATATATATATATATATATATATGTGTGTATATATATATATATTTATATATATATATATATATATTGTGTGTGTTGTTGTGTGTGTGTGTATATAATATATATAATGTGTGTGGTGTGTGTGCGTGTGTGTGTGTGTGTGTGTGCACACGCCATTTGGCTATACCTATTGATTTGTGTAATGAAAAATGGAGCACCTTTATGTAATCAGTTTCCATCTGCCTCAGCTGTTAGCGCTAAATGAGAACACATGCAAAACACACAATCCCAGGTTGCACAGCCTTTGGAAGCCTTTCCTGTCACCATGAAACAACTTGCAGTAATAAGTGATTTTATCTAGTGAGCAGATAAAGGCTAACTGAGCAGGCAAGAACTGAATAGTGTAATGAGTGGAGCTTGCAGTGCACTCAGTATAGGTTTTTCAGCACTTGCAAAGCAGGAGATCTGAATCAAAAGTAAGTGTTTGAGTTACACCAGTGTAATCACTTAAAGAAGATTCCCAGCAAGCATCGGGAAAAAACAAAACAAACAAAAAAACATTCTGAATGTAAGACTAACATGCTCAAAGTTTCTTGTAAAGTAAATACAAAGTAAAATATATTTAAAGCCTGAAACCATTTAAACAAAATATTTTGGCATGCTTTGCTCTGAATGATGTCGCATATTGTGAGTGGAGTTTTGCTGTTTCTAGTTGACCCCACAATGACATCATAAGTTGAGCAAAACAGACATGATGCAGGCAGACCACATCCAGCAAATCTTATCCCATGTGACCGTTAACAATATCCAAAACAGTTTAAAAGAATTTTGCTAACCAAGGACTTTGCTTTTAACATATGTGCTGCAATTTAAGAGTTAAGTACAATCTGAATATTCACTGAGAAGAGCTCTGGGCTTCATTTATGATGTGAAACTCTGATTAGATAGTTTAAAAAATGGAGTAGCGATTCATTTTGGCACTGGCAGAGCATGTCTGGCTGTCCATAACCTTTTGTAGCCTGTGGTGTTGTATTTTAATGGACCTCTCATGCCACACACACATCAAGTCAATAGCTTTTCTAATTTAGCTGTCCTTGTTCTCTTACATATAAAGCAAGGCAACTGGTTCATTAACTGTGGTTCAGGGCAGCTCTGTACTCACTCAGTAATGAAATGTAATAACTTGTGAATGTCCTGTAACTTAATTGTTATGTCTGTGCTGGCCTGTACTTGTACTGTATTTTTGTTTGAGAGGCTCACTGAATTAAGATGAACTTGATCTATAATTTGACTCTGTTCCCCAGGGATGGGTCTGCCCTAATTAATACTTATATTAAGCAGTGTAAACACCCTTTCCTTCTTTTGCAGCTGTCTAATATTTTCCTTTGATTACTGCTAATCTACACACATTCATGCATTTTCTGAGTTTACTAGAATTGTGCAAGCGTCTATACTATACTGTACTAGAAAACCTAGATGGTGATCTTTGTTGTGTCTCTGTCTATAATTTCCACAGCCCACTTTACTGATGAGGTTCAAGTCAGTCATCAAAGAAGAGTGACCTGCCCTCACCAACAGTGCTCAGCACTGGCAGAGAAACACAGGCCTACTCTCCCCCGTCCCTCACAGGACTGAGTCCTGTTGCCCAGATTTTCTGCAGGAGCTTGTCCCCAGGATCATTTAAAACTGTTTCTCCAACGCTTCTACCAAAAACTTAGACTGTTTTCCAAAGCAGAATCGGCCCAGCCCTCCCAAGAGGAAGCTATGGGGAGTGTGAGAGGCCATCGTTACAGTATTGTGTCCTCTGAAGAAGATGGCATGAAGCTGGCCAATATTGCCGTACCAAATGGCTATGGCAATGGCAATGTCAACAAGGGGCATACAGAGCACCAACATCAGAGCCGCTTTGTCAGGAAGGATGGCCACTGCAATGTGCAATTTATCAATATGAGTGAGAAAGGCCAGCGTTACCTGGCAGATATCTTCACCACCTGCGTGGACATTCGCTGGCGCTGGATGCTGGTCATATTTTGCCTTTCTTTTCTTTTGTCGTGGTTGTTTTTTGGCCTTGTCTTTTGGTTAGTGGCTCTCTCTTATGGGGACTTAGAGACTGAGACTCAGATGTGTGTTTCCAATGTGGACAGCTTCACTGCTGCTTTTTTGTTCTCAGTGGAGACCCAAACCACAATTGGCTATGGTTATCGCTATGTGACAGAGGAATGCCCCATTGCTGTTTTTATGGTAGTCTTCCAAAGCATTGTAGGCTGCATCATTGATGCTTTTATCATCGGTGCTGTCATGGCCAAGATGGCAAAGCCCAAAAAGAGGAACGAAACGCTGGTCTTCAGTCACTATGCTACAGTGGCCATGAGAGACGGCAAGCTTTGCCTGATGTGGCGGGTGGGAAATCTGAGGAAGAGTCACCTGGTGGAGGCCCATGTAAGGGCCCAGCTCCTCAAGTCCCGCACCACTGCGGAGGGAGAGTTCATCCCTCTGGATCAGGTAGACATCGACGTAGGCTTTGATAGTGGCATTGACAGAATCTTCCTGGTATCTCCAATTACCATTGTTCACGAGATTGATGAGGACAGCCCATTTTATGAAATGAGCAAACAGGAGTTGGGAACGTCAGAGTTTGAGATTGTGGTGATATTGGAGGGCATGGTCGAGGCCACAGCCATGACTACTCAGTGTCGGAGCTCCTACATCGCCAGCGAGATCCTCTGGGGCCACCGTTTTGAGCCAGTGCTCTTTGAAGAAAAGAACTACTACAAAGTGGACTATTCTCGCTTTGACAACACCTACGAGGTGCCCAGCACTCCCAGTTGTAGTGCCAGGGAACTAGCTGAGAAGAAGTCCTCTGCCTCTAGCTCAAGGAACTCCTTTTGTTATGAGAACGAAGTGGCTCTTGAAAAAGTTGAACTGGAGGATGAGTTTGAAGAGGAAGAAAACATGGTAATGAGGGGTGTTGAGGTTTGTGCACTTGAGGACACAAACACAGATGAGGTGTTAGACTCTGAATGCAACCTGGACTCTCTGCCTTTAGAGTCAAGGCCTTTGACGGCAGAATCAGAAATATGACTGCAGGTTTAATGCTACCACAGGCATATGTGACGTTTCCCATGACTTTGGTCTTGATTGCTGTGTTTTAAAATCCTGGGCATTGTGCAAAATACTGCAATTTGATTATAAACTTCTCTGCATGCAGAAAATCTCACACAAGGCATCACATAGTGACAGACATGTTGTGTATGGTGAAAGTGGTGAGAGATTAACTGGTTGCATGGCACCAGAGGGATCAAATGGGTTAGATTCCTTCACTTACACACTGTGACTTCCATGTCCATGCACAATGCAGAATATTATCCTCGGTAAAACGTTTTACTAGAATAGTCAGTTCATTTAATGACTAAATTCGCCTATTAATCAATTGCATATTCCCAGTTTGCACCTTTTGCATTTGGTTCATCTGTGGTGTAATACCTTTTTAATACCTCTTCCTTGTGGAATAAATGTCACAAGGCTGTCATTAGTTAGAATTATATTCATATATATATATATATATATATATATATATATATATATATATATATATATATATATATATATATATATATATATATAGAGTCATTTGAACCACAGGTTTCCATCATTCTTTCGGACGCCAACCCAAACATGAGTTTTTAATCACAATTTTAATGACAACATTTTTGTTTAACAGGCTATAACATTTTTACAAGTTCAACCACTATTAAATAAATAAGGTATCATTTGTTAATGAGCTGGTCTCTTAGCAAGGTATTCTTGGTCTGAAAGCACGATTGTGGAAAATTGTGTCTTGCACAGATTACAAGCATAAGTACACTACTGTCCTCAACCTATCATATTGTCTATAGAGAATCTCTTGCAATGTGTGCCTTAACAGAAGTCTTAGTCCCAGTAGAGGCACTCAGGTGGTTTGGCTTTGACTGAGCACACAGTGCATTAGATGTAACCAGAAGCAGTAGCATTAAGATGTAATTCATTGTGCAATATACTGCAACTTCTTACAGGTCTTTGTGTTGTAATGTGCAATACTGTTCAGTGGTGGAAAGTGACAGGAAGCTCAACCTTGAGTCAGGGCTATGAATGTTGATGATAAATGCTGCTAAGTTACATATTGTATGTCAGACAGAAATCTAGAAGCCAAAATGTATTATTTGTGTTTTAAAGTGTTTTGCAGATGCTAGTTTTATTAGCTAGTTTTATTTCTAGCTATAGACAAGCATGATTCTGTTTGCGTGTTTTCCAAAGGTTTAGTGCACTTTCTTCCTCACTAGAGATTTTTCTCCAGTAAAAGCAGAAACTGTTTTATTACCAAAAAGCCAAATGTGTACGTATTAATGACAGACAACTGTAACACATCTGTTAGTTGATTTGAAACTTGAACTTTTCCTCATCTAACAGAGGTTGGCTTTTGAAACAATGAATTATTTGAATTGTTTTGAACATTTTATTTTAACATCAGTGTTCTTGGCAAGGGAGATTTTCAGCATTTGGACACATCCTATTTTACCTTCTGACTTCCCCACTGTGGGTCTTGTGAAGTTATTTGTAATTTCTGAATGGACCCCTGCTTTGTCTTATGAAACATCAGAACTGCTAATAATTCACTTACAATCAGAAATCCTGGCCGGATGGAGAGCGCTTGACTTCAGTCTTACATAACATTAAGCTTTACCTATTACTCTTTGAGTTATTATGACACCTTCAAGCATGAATAATGTCAGTGGATGCCAGAACACTGTAGTGCTTCTTTGGTAAGGAAATCTCATATGGGCAGTTCTCCTGTCTTATGTCTTTATTTTTCTACTGGAGTCTTCCCACCTTCCTGCACAAACGACAGACTGAACAGAAGTTTTTTTTTTTATCTTTTGTAAATTATAATGCAAATACTGTATATTGATATTGCAGTTGTTGAAAACAGTTTGTCCTTTTTTTTCAATAAAAAAAGAGAAATCATCATAAAGTTGATGCATTAATTATAAACCCCACATCATGATGATATTGTGTCTGCATGATCAATGAGCTGATTAACTACCCATCCCACTCTGTTGCTTTACCCAGCAATACTTTTTCAAGAGCGTGCATTTTGGACCTAAGACGTGTGACATCTGGAGCTGCTGAGTGAAGGCCTGTGGGACACACATCCAGATACTCTAATATGGCGCTGTGGCCCAAATTTCCAGCTTTCAGAAGCTAACACCATCAATTTCTATAACTGAAAAAAACTGTTTAACTCCATTTCTGTGAAATCCCACAGAGGCAGGTGGCTTTATTGGTTGTAATTGTCAATGACAGCAATGGACTGAAATTCTCCTTCACTTTAGTTGAAATGATACGTGTTGATAGAGACTACACAGCGACGCAGATTACATAACAAACCAATATTCTAGATGAAATATGCGGAGAGAATATGTGCCCTGTAAGTCCTCTAATTCAGCATTAACATGCACAAAATGCTGTCAAGCCACAGATGTGATCAATGTTGCTTTATCGTAGATGAACCTCTGTTTGCAGGTTGACTCGTCTGTCTGGAAATTTAGCTATTTTCCATCCACAGAATAGACTCCTCCTAGTCTCATTCATGCCGAATGCAACAGATTGATCTCGTACATCCGCTGGGAGGCAGTGGGCTGATTTGATTTGTTTCTGCATAGGAAGTGGCCCCTGCCTCTGGGCTTTTTCCACATTAGCCAATCAAAATGCCACAAAGATCCAGTTTGGGGGCTGTCCCTTTTTTCCTCCATAGAAAAGAAATTTCAGTTAATTCTCTGTAAAAATCACTACATCTTGCTGTAAAACAAAACCAATTAACTTTCATTCTTATTTGCTGAAAAATATAGAAGCATATGAAGCTAGATCTGTTTATGAGTCATAGCTTCCTTCTAAAAATATCCTCTTGATTTCACCAGTATTACCTCTAAACTTTTGCTATGTTTGCAAAGACATTTAACTGAACAATATGGTGGCTGTTTAGTCCATGCTTGTTGCTCTGTTTGAAAGAAATTGACAACCAGTGCTGGCCAGAGAGCTCCTGTCAATGCTTCTGATGACGTCTCTCTGGCGTATTCCCTTGAACTGGCTTATTAGGAACAGACTGTTCAGTTTGACCTTCAGATTAGAAGGATGAATGTAAACATAATCAATTCACCAGCAGAGTCATCCAACATATGAAAGGGCATATATGTCACTGTTTTATGCTAAATATTGTAACAGTTTCAACACTTTGAACAAAAAACTCTGACATAGTCCATGTTTCAGACCTCAGCTTAAATAAAACCAAAATATATGACCTCCTGTCAAACTCGTGAAAGCAGAAACGTCCCTGGATTTTCTCAATGCCTATCCCTTGCTGAAAGTTTATACTCATAATTTTAAAATGTATTACAATCACAGGTATATTTATTGCTCAGGAGGAAGAGTGTCCGTAGTCTGGACAAAGTTGGCCGTGAACACATCTAGGAAGGGAATTATATGTGAAAACTATCTGACTCGGAGTCTTATGTGGGCCACATCCGCAGCTTGTTGCTTTATAAATAGCTGTAACAGTATGTGTTTGGCCTGAATTAATGTCCTGAGCGTCCTGGTGAGGTCATCAGGCGGCATCACCACAGTTAATGCTGTAAATCAGATTTTAAAAAAGAAGGGATTATAGAGGAGTTTCCTCTTTATTATGAAAACAAATTGTGAAAACCCAAGACAGTGACACGTATGCTTTAGCCTGATTAAATGAGTCCCGTCTCTCCGGTTTCACGGGGTTAACCTTGAATCATGAGTTGTAGTGGGCTGCCACTGAATGCCACTTAATTTGCAGCCGTGAAGACGCGATCTGTGTCAGCTGTTTGCACAGATTGTTTCTAGTTATCTAACAGGCAAGAAATCTCTGTTACAGTAACATCAAATGCAGGTTTGGCTCAAGCAAGTCCCTGAGTCAAACTGAGCAATAACCCTGGTAGATCAGAACATGGCTCAGCTTATGTCCTACGCATCACTTCGGCAAATCTAATATAGGGCATGTGATCCACCTCCATCCCAGGGGCTTCTGAAGCTGTGCTTGACTTCATCAGTACCATATATGTTGTTGTTATTGACGCCTGCTCCATTTGTAAAGTAAGTCAATTATGACAGTGGTTGGGGCAGGGCATAGAGTGGAGCCATACTGCCAAATATGAATTACTGCAGGTGCTGTAAGCTTTCAGTTATTTTTTTTTCCCCCTGATGAAACGGTGCCTCTGGCCTTGGATTTTACAAGGGTATAACTGTAATTACGTGATCACTTCACAGAAATGTCATAAGCAAAGGGCTGCTGCAGTCTGTGTTACAATGCTGTCACATAACCTAAACAGAGAATGCTACAATATTTCATGAATTCAGAGTTATAATTCATAATTTTTAACAGCCTTCTATAAATTCTTGAACCTCAGTGTAAATAGGGGCATGACACCATAATGGCGTTCTGTGAGTGCATCGGGATTAAATTAGATAATTATATAATTCTGATGACATAGCAATTGCATAAGTCCTCTCCGGTAGGTCTGGCAGCGCAGTCGAGGCTTACTGTTCAGCATGTTAGTCGATGGTGGCAGGGTGACTGATAAGGGGCAAAACACTGATACACACGTGTTGCCTTTAAATTGCAACACCAAAGGTGATCGTGTTGCCATATATCCTACGTGATGCTGCTGCTGCAGAAATGCTAACCCAATTATGCAAAGAAATGCAATCTTAACCGGTAATGGGAGTAGCTATTATGCAAGCACACAGAATCTAACATTATATAGCAGAGAATCTATTTTTTTGTCTTTATGTGCCGTTTATGATCTACTACTCACAAAATTGATGACCGGTGGCATTTAGCATTAAACCAGCTTAACATATACTTGCTGGTATTATGATCGGTAGCACAGTAATATGAGCATTTAGCACAGTGCACGATTCACTGAGCCACAAGTAATTTTTAATATCTGAGATATCAGAATACATCCAGGACTGGATTTTTGTTGGAGCCACACAGGTTTACAGTTAGCTTTAAAGTGTCAGATCACAGATACATGTGTCACACCAACGAGCCAACAGTAAACATATGTTGCCAGAATCTTCTCCTTTTATTCCAACAGAAATATCTTGTGTGTTATATCAGCTGTTATTTAAGTTTTGGTGGGTTTTTTTCTACTAAGAAGATTTCAGAAATGTTTCATGTTACATTCTCATATGTTCATATTTTTCCACATCTAAATATTTAATGCATCAGGCATATTTTGTATCACATTTCATGTCATCCTTGTTAATTTTTTATGTTGTTTCAGCTATAATAACCTTACACATTTGCACATACATACACACACACACAGCAACTGACACTCAGTTTGGCTTCATCTTTGACAGCTGAGTGTCTCATGACACTCTGGGGAGGAGTAGGAGAATCCATCAAGTACAATATGTTGGATGGGATTCAGGCTTTTTCCATTCCCCGAGCCCAGTGAAAGACAATATGTATATTTATTCACAGTGGGTGTGTCTGGTCACACAAGCGGCAATGAAAACCACATTCAGCACATAGCAGCAGTCATGTTTATATGCTGTCAGTTTACTTTACTGTTCCTGCTTTGCTTTCTTTTTTCATGCAAATATCTTTTTGCAAACTATGTCATTAAGGCAGAATACATGCACAGACTTGGAATCATATCTCTCATATCTCAGTAAATGCTTGTATTAATGCTTCTGGTCTTCTGTCTCTAGCTCCTTTGACCTTGACAAAGACAGCCAGAGCCAGGAAACAAAAGTGATTCCAACTTCATGCTCATTGTTGGCTCTTGACCAGTAGCACCTTGTATTTAGAGACTTGGCTGTATGTGGTGTTTTATTTATTTATTTTTTAATCTGTAATGCAGGTGCTTCAGAAAGCCTTCCTGTCCTCCATTCAGCATCCCCTGCTGTCTATGTGGATCTGCTTGCAGGGAACAGCTCAAATGAATTACTCTTCCTGAGGTGAAAGTGATATGTTATTGCATTAACAAGTGCAGGTATTCAGACTTATTTTGTGTGTACCTCTGTCTTCTTTCTGATATTGCCCATTTTTTTGTCTTGTAATTGTTTTGTCTGCGATTATCCCACCTGCATCAATACCAAGTCTCCACTTAAACTTAGTCAAGCCCGCAAAACAATAAAATAAAACCTGTGTGATTTCACAGAAGGAGAATTTAAATGGAACTGGATACTTGAGAAGGGTTTGTTTGTGATGACAGCTGAGGAGTGATGGATTCCTCTCAACTGTGTCCAGCTCTTGAGTGATAAAGGTCAACATCAGAACAGTCTTGTCAGCCAGCAACTCCTGTATATTCATATACAGAGCACCACCAACTGCAGCTTTCAGTGCCAAACAGCGCATTGCTTATTTATGTCAGTTGATATCAGACCAAACTGTGTTGGCTGTAACACAAAGAACATTTTCTTAGTTACTACAGAGATTCAGATCTTCTTCATAATTTTTTCACAAAATAAATGCAATTCCACATATTGTCGCCACATTGTTTGGACACTGAGACTTTTCTGGAGATATAGGAGAGATAACCCCTCGCTGCCTTCGCTGGCACCCATTTCGACCACAAGCCTGTTTCTTTAAGAAGCGCACCAGCTGGCTCCATGTTAAACGAATCAAACTGCTCATTCAGTGTTGTAAATCTGTTTTTTGTGAATGGTGCTGTTATCTTTCCACTGAATGTGTGGCACAACAGCTCCCCCAGGACAAAGCAGCTTCCATACCTAAAAGAGCCGACAGCCAGGGTTACCATAACGACATCTGGGCAACAAGCGACGTCAGCATGGAACCCTCTGTAGTCACAAAAGAAACATGGATTCCAACTCTTGTTGTTTGTTTACTGTCTGGAATAGACGAGGATGATGATAGTATGACATGTTTAATTATTTTTAGGGCTCATATGACAACCCTCATGGCTGAACCTTTGCTCCTCAGTAGATCGCTGCTGCTGCTGTACTTAGTGTAACTAAGTTTATTTGATTTGCAATGAAGCACACAACATGTAACAATATTTGGCTTTTTTTTTAAAATTATTATTATTTTTATAAAATTAGCAGAGGGAGCTGTTTTTCACCAGACCTAAATTGTGGCAACCTAACAAATATTGGATAAATAGACATGAAATTTTTGTGTAAATATTTATGTTTTCCAGAGGATGAATCCTGTGAAAATTATGGTAAACGAAATCTTGTCATACATTTTGAAATAAAGTTTGATACAGATATTTAAGTTCTAAGATAACTGTGATTGTAATCAGTGATTCTTTTCAATATCTGCTTGGTGAATAGACATCCACAGTATATCAGTATTAATACAATATTAATTAACACTTAGAGCATAAAACCTGCTTATTGTAAACTAGTCTGTGCATTCAAAGCAGTGGTGGGAAACCTTGTGTTTGGAGGCTTTCAGCATGTGCATAGCTGCTTTTATATTCTTATGACCTTCCAACCTCTTTTTAGATATCTGTTTGAATCTCAGTCATCTCAGCATAAATAGATTCTAATTTGTTTATTGTTGCATTATTTAATTATATTGTGGGTATTTGTGCTTGCAGGTGTAAAGCATGAGCGCCAACAGGCAGGCATATAATGTACTTTAACTTAAATAGCACTTTTTTAATTTTACTGACCACTCGAAGCATTTTTAACTAGAAGTAACACTTTCAGCTATAAATTTATACTCCAGGTACTCTGAAGTGGGTCAACCATGCAAACTCCACAAGGCCCCAACAAGAACCTTCTTCCTGTAAGGCAATCACTCCCCCACCATGGCACCCTATTTCAGATTTCTCCAGTCTCATTGTACATTCTGTATAATGACAATAAAGGTATTCTATTCTATTTCATGTCTGTGTCAAGGCACCATCTCTCAAAGCACCCTCTGAATGCTTTATGGTCTCTGTTCCTTATGTGCATCACATATTATCAACCCTTTGCTGTTTCACTGGATTCCCCCACGACAGATCAAAGACCAGCAGGTGCCCGTCTCTGTGGGAACCTGGGCAAATGTGGAGTGAACACAGACAGTTCTCATGATAGTGTCAAGATAGAGATTGAACTTTGTCACCATTGTCCCATGAAAAATGCACACAGACATGGCATGTACAGTTTCACAGTTTCAAGAATCCCTAAAACATCCATTTTCTCTGATTTGACCCACACTGGTGCATCTAAAATCTATCTCAATAGAAGGCTCAAATTTGACCTGGAACAGCCTCAATGTACAAACATTAAATAATTAAATAACAGTAATTAATTAGGAAATGTTTGTTTACTTTGGGTCACTTTGGGGAAAGTCATCAAATTTCAGGATAAATGAATGACATTAAGGGTGTCAGATGTCAAAACGGGACAAACTTGACCCAAACATTACTGTAATCATGATCACAATCATCCCAAAGATGTGCTGGAAAGGATGGGGGTTAAGGTCTGAACTCTATGGTGGCCAGTCCATTCCCAGTTTGAAAATGATGTCTCATGCTCCCTGAAGTGCACTTTCACAATCTGAGACCAGTGAATCCTGGCATTGCCATCTGGGACGGAAAAAAAAATCCACTGATGGAAAAATCTGGTTATTTAGTGTCTGTGTAGGTTCTCGGTCATCCAGGTCATAGTAGTCTCTGGAGCTTGAAAAATGCGACTGGACTTCTTTAAGTTTTTTTTAAGATATTTCACCTCTCATCCAAAAGGAGAACTGGAGAACAGAAGAAGCCTTTCAGATAAGAGATGAAATGTCTTCAAGAAACTTAAAGAAGTCCAGTCACTGTATATTTATATTGAATATACACTGCTCAAAAAACTAAAGCGATACTTCGAAACACATCAGATCTCAATGGGATACTGAAATTGACTAGGCAATGTGTCAGGAATCAAAGGATGCCACATTGTTTGATGGAAATGAAAATGATCAACCTACAGAGGGCTGAATTCAAAGACACCCAGAAAATCAAAGTGAAAAATGATATGGCAGGCTAGTCCATTTGGCCAACATCTCACTGCAGGAACCCACGTGCATGTATGCATGCCTCACAACGTCAGGGCATGCTCCTAATGAGATGATGGATGGTGTCCTGGGGGATCTCCTCTCAGATCTGGGCCATCGCTGAGCTCCTGGACAGTTTGAGGTGCATTGGCAGCATTGAATGGACTGAAACATAATGTCCCAGAGGTGTTCTGTTGGATTTAGGTGAAGTAAACAAGGGGCCAGTCAACTGTTTCTCCTTGCAGAAAGGAGCAGATACCAGTCCTGCTGATGGGCTAAGGACCTTCTCCCTATGGCTCTCTCTCTCCTGTAGTAACTACCTGTCTCCTGGAATCTCCTCCATGCTCTTGAAACTGTGCTGGGAGACAAAGCAAACCTTCTGGCAATGGCACATATTAATGTGGAGTTGGACTAATTGTGTTACCTCTGTAGTGTCCAGGGATCGCCTCATGCTACCAGTAGTGACATTGACCCTAGCCAAAAGCAAAACTAGTGAATAAACAGAGAAATGTGAGTGTCTTCCACCTGTAAAACCGTTACTGTTTTTGAGGTTTGTCTCATTGTTTCCCTTCTAGTGCACCTGTTGTCAATTTCATTAACACCAAAGCAGCTGAAACCGATTAACCCCGCTCTGCTACTTAACTGACAGATCCATATCTTGGTGCTCTGCTCTGGTTAAAAAGTGTTCCTTTCATTTTTTGAGCATTGTACTAAAGAGCTGATCTCGTTTTTTGGACGTGTAATTTTGTTGAACCTAAACCTGACCAACTGAAGCAACCCCAAATCATAACACTGCATTGCTTTGTCTGCCTCTCTTCTTTCCCTGATGCAACATCACTCTCTAAAAGGTTTAATATGGACTCATCCGACTACATGACCTTTTTTCATCTTTCCAGAGTCCAATATTCATGTTCCCCAGCAAATTGAAGTCTTTTTTGTCTCTTTAGTTATTTTCTTAGCCTGATGCAGGTCAATAATTTGATCCTTCTGAAACAGAGTAGCATCTTATCCATGGGCACAGGATATGTCTTCTGACACGGTTATTTAAAATCAGTCAGCGTTAAATAACCTGCTGCCAGCCAAAACATATTAATCACTGTAGTAATTATTCAGTGGAAGGCTTTTACCTGTCTGCATAATTAATTCCAGGTGGTTGTTGATCCAGTTGGTTTCTGCTACTGGAATTAAAACTCATATTTAGCTTGCTATTCATTGAGTGTATTCATCTGAAATATGCGAGTGTGGTTCCTCGGTGAATTCATTTGCTTGCTTCTTTAGAAGTCACACTTCCTCATGTTTGAGATTGTACATGTATGCAAAAAAAAAAACACCTTAAACAATTTGTTTGAACTTAGATCATCCTGGATGTCTATTAATGTCAGATAGAAATTGTCTCAAATGATAGAGGCAGCTGTCTGACACAGTAGCTGTTAATCATGGGTGTGAGGAAGATGAAGAGTTGCAGCAACACACACATGCACACACACACACAGAAATGTAGGGCAGTGAATGTGATCATCGTCCTCTCCGCTTTAAATTTAATTCACGCTGAACAAGATTAGAGGATCCAATCAGTAGTGACACTGAGCCTGGCACCCAGTGGAATGAGACACCGGGGAGGCCTAATCATCCCCATGACTCCACTTTGCTGCAGTGAGCCAATCAAATCCCCTCCAAACGAAGCAGATGGTTGATATCATCTTCTTTCTTTTCTAGGTGAGATTATTGCTTCAAACCTTACAAGTGGATGTTTACTGCACTGGTGGCCTTTCTGCCATCCGGCTGTGGGACACTGATGTTTCCCACTGCTGTGTGAGACCCAAGATATGGGAAGGGAATGGGTCACCACTGTTCCCAGTGTGATGCAGTGAACATCACATCTTGGTTTGTATCAGTGAGAGAATCGTTGAGTTTCTAGGTATAATAGTTTAGTGTTGTAGGATAATTAAGATGATCATTTGAGGCTACATAAATAAAACTGAACTGAATAAAATTAAACGGAAGCTACCAAGGAGGAGAAAATTTAAAGAACAAATAGGAACAAGTGCTATATGCTACAATGTTTTTCTTGAGCCTGGAAGACACTAAAAGGCATTAACATATTAACATTTAAATAAGTAAACAGCATTTCCATTAAAAAATAATTAAATAAAACACACACTCAAAGCAGTTTCCTCATTATGCTCGGGCTGCTATTTCTCAAAACAAGAAGATTATTTCTTACGTCACAGCACAATTTTCTCTCCTGTCCTGCCCATCCTGAGATTACAGAGGTAGCTTATGCTTGATTAAGCAGGTTGCCCCCTAAGCAAAACGATGCAGCAAAAGCTCAGCATGAGATGACACGTGACCCCTGATTAGAAACTCGAGATGGAAAATAAAAAGGGAAAGATCAGGCCAAGGTTGGCATGATAGGACTTTTTTCCTTTGTGGCAAGTTATCAAAAAATAATTATGTAACACGTTAACGTTGCCAGCTTTATCAATTTAAAGGCAATCTGAAAGTTCCACAATATATCACTAAACCAGCAACTAGAATAGGAACTGTAAGACAAGTGTTGCATATGACAATGATACATCTGTGCACCTCTGGAACTGCAAACAAAGTAATACTGTATTTCTTGTAGCATGGTAGCAAAGTAAAGACCGGCTCTCCAGTGCAGTCTAATTAATGTGATGTAAAAGAATCACACGTGTAACAGAAGCTACTGTATCTCTGCGCAAGTAGAGCATTGAAAACAGGGCAAGTTTTCTGTCCAAAGAGAGGGACAGGTAACAGAAGAGGAGCGGTACACCACTTAAGGACATCCTCGTGCCTGAAAGAGGGATCAGCTTTACACTTGAGGGTGAGGTAATCAATGTTGTGCCCTGATCTCTTGTCACATACAACACTATGGCGGCAGCACAAAGACCTAGCCAGGAAAAGTCATCCTCCTGAGATCAAGACAGCAAGATTTAAACAAGCGAAAGGGAGGGAAAAAAATTGAAGTGACTTGCCAGAATTTTGGTTAAAATAATGTGCTTGTGATGCTGTGACCCCATGTGAATGCATGTGACGCACTCTTTTTGCCAATTGAAAGATTACTTTGAAAAGGAGACGCAGCACATACACCATCATCCTTTTCCCAGAAGCCAGGATTATTTGTGTCATTTAAATATTGGCAGACTTTGAAATAATCTGGACAAAAGTCAAATGCTTTGCCAAGTCTATTTTAAAAACAATACATCATCCCTTTCATGAGGGACGATTACTTTCCATCACTAATTTTTTTTAAAAAGTGTGTGTGTGTGTGTGTGTGTGTGTGTGTGTGTGTGTGTGTGTGTGTGTGTGTGTGTGGGAGGGGGGGGATATTGATGTTAATCACTTCCCGGTGGATCTAACAGAGCCAGTGGAGCAGGATCAACTGACTGGCCCTGTCCCTGAAAGTGAATCATGTCACTGGAAAGAAAGTCCTTCCACTTTTGCACTCCTCAGCACACTGCAAGGGCCTTCATCACTGCAAAATTCTATTTTTGTACACATTAGATCTCTATTTTTATGTTATCTAAACTATGAAATGCATGCTTATTGTATTAATGGATCTTGTAGCTTTGTTTTCATCTGGCTGACTTGACAGTACTTTCTGAGCATCTCTTGCTACACAGTAATGATAATATGCTAACGGTGGCTCCATAAAGATAAAACGTGATCCTATGTTTCACGATCAGACTGTGCTTCATCAGTTCTAGGAGATGAAAATAACTTTATATATTGTCTAGCCTTTATTTTCCCTGTAAAAGTCTAATTAAGACACACAGAGGCAGAGAGGTACCCTTAATGAGAAGCATCTCTCTGCCCTTGCTCCCACTGGGGACAGCCAAAATCTGGGATGCAGTGCAAAAAACAAAATAATAATAATAATTAAAAGTCATCAAAACACCCATATTTAAGTTAAAATATCTATGAAGTTGTATGTTTTTCTCATTTTGAATTTAATACTGGCAAGACAGGAGAAAGGGGGACAGAAAAAAAACAGGAAAGCTATTGGTGGAATATCTCAGAACTAATTCGTTAGTGCAACAGGGCATTAACGTGATTTGGTGAAAAAAAGAAAAAGAAAAAGAAAAAGAAAAGACCATCCTTGGGAGGCGGAGTCTATTAGAAGTAAAGATGGGGAGGGGGGGTCACCTTTTCCAGCGATGGCCTTTTTCACTTCAGCATGAAAATGTCAAAGCCCATTTGGAGCATAGCTGCTACACTGGCCTCCCTAAAACTGAGACCTGTTAAAAAAAAAAATTAATCTAAAAATAAAACAATGGAGGCCAACTGTTGACCAATGGGAAAATGGCTTTCAGATCTTCAGCAGCTGGTTCCCTCAGTTGCCAGTGCTTAAAGACTGCTAAGTTAAAGAGGAGGTGATGACTCAGAAGATGTTTTTTATTCCCAAATTAGACTGGCAGCACTGAGGAAATAAAGATTCATCTTGAGATAATCTCAGTTAATTAGTGTACTATTTGTGCATCGGTTCCTGACAGCAATGTTGGCGAATTAGTGCAACAGTGATGATGCAGGCAGGTTGTATTCTGATAGATAGATAATATTGGATACGTTTTTTTTTTGTAGGCACATTTGCACTTTAGCTACCACTCTGCACATAAAAAAGCAAACTTGCACACAAAAACTCCTGTTTGTGATGCCGTCTCCCAGGCACTTGAGCAGCTACTTAGTGTGTGGTTGACAGATCCTGTAGGATAAGGATTAGCCACAGGAATGTATTTTGCCACCATGTGGTCATTTAATGTGTGTAAATGTATCTGTGCACTAATTTTAGTGCAAAGTCGATTTATGGGTGTAGCACGCACTCACCTCTTTTCTCCCTTGTCCTCCCCTGGGCCTGAATACTATTTAAAGGTTCACAGAAGAGGCCATGGATGAAACACAGTGGGGTAGATGTTTGGGGAGTTTTTAGGTGTTTAACTGGGTTTTTAGTATCATATTGTAATATAAACTGACTATTCATCTGTGGTGCTGATGTCAATTTTTATCATAGTGGAAAATGTGTAAAATTGATACATGGCTTAATTGCAATTTGTGGAACATGGAAACAGCCAAGCAAAGCAAGGCTCCTCAGCTGAAAAGAGGAAAAGGTCCTGTTAGGCTTGCTGCTTATGGAGGCCACAATTTCAACATATCCCCTCCATTTTTGAGCTTTGTAAATTTAATGCTGAGTAAATAAATTACAAAATTTTAAGCAACACCATCCAGCTTGTCATTTTCCATCCAGATGATGTCTTTTTCAGGGAAGGCCTAGCTAGGATCCTCTATCACACAAGAAGGGGACAACATTCAATCCCCAGAGTCCAGCAACTGGTCTCCTGAGTTGCCAGACATTTATGAACTGTTAAAAGAATTCGGGATGCTACACAGTTGTAAACATGATCCTGTTGCAACTTTTCTGAGATGTGTTGCTGCCATCAAATTCAAAATGAGCTAATATGAAATAATAAAATGTCTCACTTTAAAGATTTTATGTGTTTTTATTTTTTAATTTCTGTTGTGAATTAAAAATGGGCTCGTGAGATTTACGGATCATTGCGGACGTCATCCTTTGTTTGTACATTCCCTTGTGTCACTGCCTCAATTTCCACTGTAGGGGATAAAAAGGGTACATTTTATTTTATACAAACACTGTACAGTAAATCTATAAAGTGATGGACCAACTAAGAGACACTGCACAGAACCACGATGACTTAAAAGTCAAGAGTTGCCTGTGCTGGCTTGTGTGTGTGTGTGTGTGTGTGCAGGCCAGAGTCTTGACACAGGCTGCAGAAAACTCTCAAACATTCTTTGCTTTATTTGGGAATTTTCTAGCATTTTGAGTGGTGTGACCAGTCTGCTCATTTGCCCAGCTGCCTACCATAACAAAACTGGTAGATCAATAGTTGCTTGTCAGTATTGCTGGAGGTCATCAATGGAAACACGGAAACACATTTACGTAATCAGGCAAATGGGTAACGAGGGGTCAAAAAAAAAAAAAAAAGCCCTTTTCTTCTTCTTTTGGTCTGGCTGAAGTTCCAGTGTGTAAGTAACAAATTAATTGACCTGGACTGGAATAAATAATCATCAGTGAGGTTATTATTCCAGATTTGGATGGTGAGGGCTCTGCCTTCAGCTGTGGTTTGACAGGAGAGGCTGCCTTGTCTCACTGCAGCTGTTCAACTTGTTGACATCAGCTCACAGCACTTCTGCTCCAGCAGTGATTGTGAAGATATTAGATTTCACCTTCTTTGGCTGTCCTGAGTTTTTAAATAGTCCAAATGTTCCCAATCATGCAGTAAACAACACACCCTCCTGGTTCTCTCAGCAGTGTAATCCATCATAGCAGCAATCTTAGCAAAGGTCTATTACTGATATGATTATGGTCTCTATTAATGTTTCATGCTTTATATGGTGGAGGAATCATTGCGTGATGGCTTGACTAAATACGACTGAGTGAGGATTACAATGCTAAGCAATCCAGATATCACGCTCACCTGTTTTGGGTGTTTGTAGTGGATTCATTTTACTGAAACCATAAACTAGCACAAACATTAGAGCTGAAATATGATTGTAGAAACCTTTCCCAGTCAATAGATGCGCATCTGAAAGTGCACAGAACCTATCTCAGCTTTGCAGTTTGGTTAAATATGCTGTCATCGCTTTGTTCATGAGGAGCACTGATGACAAATATTTGCTTTAATATGGTCTCTGCTTATTTAAACATGCACTTTATTCTGCACAAAAGAAAGCAGCGCAGAGGCACACAGATCTCCTCTCAGACTGTGCTTTGGCGGTGTTATTTAGGATGGATGCTTGCCATCGGTGCATCAGGGTTTAATTACAAGATGTTTTAATCCAGGCCCTACTATCAAATCACTAATCTGTCAAGGTATCACCTTCAGCCCAAGAAAGAAGTACGAACATGCACCTAAGTACTGTTTCAGGACAAAGTAAGGTTAAGCTGCTGTATGAATATAGTGTAATACTATATTGTTGATTTCTAGCAAGTTTAGCTTGGAGCAACTCTGAAGTAGTCTCGGGATATCCATTTCAAGCAAATCATTCTGTCAAGATGCCAAGGTCAAGAAAAATCTCTCTAAAAACAGTCGCTATTCATAATGTTATGCTTCTATTAAATCTTTCATTCAGTTTGCCCTTACATTTGATATGCAGCCCTGTGACCTTGTACCTGATAGCATGTTAGAGCTGTATCCAAGGATGGATTACCAACTAGGCAAAGACCTACAAGGGCCCCAAAAGCCATTGGTTTACTAAATATAATATCTATCACATCTTTTTTCTTTTTTTTGTAGTTTACATTCACTGCCAGTGTTATTAGTTGCATCTTACATGATTATACAAGCAGTTGTGTATATATTTTGGGCAACAGCTTCAAGAAGCACACCTCTTTTCCCACTCAAACATACCACAACAACATCACATCTTTGGTTGTGAGTAAAGTGAGCACGCCATCTTCAAACAGACTGGGATACCATGAGCTGTGTGACACGGTGTGTTATCCTACTCAAAGTAGCCGATAAAAGATGGGTACACTTTGGTCAAGGTTAGACATGGTCACCAGCAGTACTGTGGCAATTAAGTGATGCTCAACTCATGATGATGCTGTGCCAGAAAACATCCCTCACACCACTGCACCAGCAGCAGCCTGAACTGTTGACGCAATGAAGGACGGATTCATTTTTATCTAGTTTATCAGATCACAGAACCAATGTTTTTATTTCATTTCAGTAGTTTCTGAAATGGCCCCAACAGCCTCCATCTTCATTGTAGCTTAAATCCCATTTTCTCTCCATTTAGGCACCTTTGATCATGTCTTATCCTTTGTGAACTTGTGATTTATTGCATAATGTAAGTAATTACCACACAAAAAAAACTTGTTGAAATGCAGCTATTTTATTAATTCAAAGGAGATTATCATTGAAATGCAAACAAACAAACCAAAACCAAAATAAAACAAAACAAAAAACTATCAGATATTCACAGCTGCTATCAGTTATTTTTTGGCACTTATTAATGATGCCAAGAGTTGCCAGATAACAAAATTATTTCCAACTGTGATTCTGTGGTCGCTGGTTGGTTGGCGAGTGGGGAAACAATAAAACCAACTTGTATTCAGAAGTGTCAAAAGGGCCAGTAGGGAGGTTAATCTGTAATACTGCAAACCTGAAAAGCTGAAAGAAAAGGTACAGCAGCAGACATTCCTGAGCCACTGGCTCTTTTTGGTCCCAAAAGATCTCACCAAAATGTAATTATGTAATTCCCTCATCCTGTGCAAGTTCCTCTGAGACTTTTTCTTTTCTGCAGATTTATTTATGGCCGAGCATCTGCTTTGTCACCCAATCCTTTGACTCCAGAGAGCACAGAACTCCCCCCAAGGCTTTTAACAGAAAGAGGAAAGTTTACGTCCTGCGATGCTACGCTGCACATCGGCATGTTTGCATGTAAACATGGGCGTTATTTTGTAGAACTGTTTTCAGCCCTCACCGCACACTGAAGTGATCAATAATTTTTATATACTCTTCAGTGGTGAAAAGCAACTTCTTGAGTTCACTGAGGTACTCCTATAGATAAAATACTGAATTACTTGTTTCTTATTTTGTGTTATTGTTATTATTTATTTTACATTTTAACCTTAGACTCTTTCAAACTTTCACTGTGCTACCTTTGCAAGGGAAAATTTAATTTTAAAAAACTATATTGATTTGTTCATATGTATTTACTAGTTACAGTAGTAGTTTGCACCCAGCAGATATCAACTGACTAACATTTGTTGCATGACCACTGGTTATAGCTTTAAAAGGCAGCATACATCCTTAAGTAACAACCTTCAGCACTGACAGACTCACATTTGACTGCAATAATGACTACTTACACTTTTAGGCACATTTTCCAGAAATGCTCAAAGACCAAAGGTGTACACTGTAGACTGAGGATGGATTTTCCATATGAACTCTGAGGATTCAAAAGAGAATATTGCATAAGATTGTGATGTCTGCCCAGGGCTTAGGAAGATCTTGTTCCATAAAAGTTCTTTCACTCATCTCAGTAAAATGACCCTATTCTAACTTCCCACCACAGGCCACACTGTGTTATGCCTGTCAAAGGGAAACATACACAATGTCATCTTGTGCATCTGCCCTCTAAGGGCACAGTAATGGCCACATTTTCCCTGGCAACGAATAGAGAAAGAGAGGGCTACAGATTCAGGCTGGCTTGATGAGGGCTGATGTCCTGAGTTTTCTCACAGTTCTCATTATACCCATTAATTATGATAATTAGCAGCACAGTTATAGGTGGGTGGCTTGATTGCATGGAAGAGCATATGTGTGTTAGACCCTAATGAGTTGTTTAGTGGCTTGGAAAAAATTGCCACTTGAACTTCCATCTGCAGGACACAGGCAGGTCAGGAGATCGTGAGATCTGGCATGAGATTAAGAAAACATTTCTAAAATGGAGTGCGCATACTTTGTCTTGTCTGGTGCGCTTCTGTCCATCTGTGGGGCCCTTTGGGGACACAAAAAGAGTTCCCAAACTTTATTACACCAGGCAAAAATAGGCATGAATTTAATCCACTAGTGCTTATTTGTTGAATGAGACCTACCGGAGAATTTAAAATGAAATAGTGAAGGTTGAACAGAAAAGAAAATAATTATCATTGCAGAGCCTGAAATCTGCCTGCACAGCTTCCTCCTGACTGATAACTCTCAGGAGCTGCTTGCATTGTTGTGTTTGTGGTGCATTGCACTTTGGGATAAGCGCATGTTTGCGTGCATTTTAAACTGCTGAAGATATGCTTAAACATAAAAAAAAAAATAGCTGTTTCCTAATTAGTACCTAGAAGTTATAAATAAGTCAGGATTGTGTCACAACCTGCTTTGGCATATTTATTTTTGCATCACAGTCCACTTTCAGCTGAGCTGGGACAGTAATTCAGCTGGATTCCCCCCACACACACACACACACGACAATCTTTTGTGTTGCATTATATAAGTCATCATCAAAAGCTTTCTTTCATGAAAAGAGTGTCTTTAGCTTGGCTGACAATCTCCATCTACTGCACAACACTGGACCACCGCCTGCAGTCTACTGGCATTGAGCTTTCTCATCCTGGCGTGAAACCATAGGCCTCTGCTGCTCTGCTGCTCAAAGTGAGCTTTTGTTGATATGCGCTGTTGACACTCACTTTAAAAAAAAAAAAAAAAGCAATCAGAAAGAGCCATCAAAATGAGAGAATTCTGTTCACCACGCACCCGTTAAGGGTCACCACATTCCAAAAAGTCTGCATTCACGTCAGAGTAATTACATAAGGATGTTTATACAAGTAGAAACTGCAGTGTTACTGCCACAGGCATACCCAAAGAACAAAATGTGATAGCTGAATTCAAAAACTGGAAAGCGTGAGACATTTAAGCCTCGTTTATCATAACTTACAGCTATTAAAGGTGATGTAAAAGGTTTGTGTTTTTTAACTCCACTTAGCAAGAAGACAGTAGAGTAGGAGGGTATGCATGCATGGAACTGTTAGTAACATCAATGTACAGTGATCAGGCATGTAAAAGGTTTGTGTTTTTTTTAACACACCAAGACATATCTACAAAGAGATGAGGAATGCGTAAATCTGCATTTCATTTCAATGCATTTTATGCATAAACTATATATTTTTAAAAAAATGAAAGGATGACTCGGCTCCTGGATTTTGGACTAAGCCTTGACTTGAGCGATTTAACCAATGCCATCTTTATTTTATTTTATTTTTTTAAACTTGACATTACAAACAGTGGTCCTGAGTGAAAAATCAAAGACAATGGACAAGTTTTACTTTCCATTACTTGAAACTACTGTTTGGGTACCATAAACTCATAAGAGAAGAGCTTACAGACATCACTAATCAAGTGAGCAGTATTTTCCTCACAGACTTCTATGCAATCTTTTTGCAACCACAGTTGCCCACTGCTGGCCATTATAGGGAATTTAGGATTAAGACAAAGTTTGTAGGCCATGTCCATCTTTTTACCCATAGTCTGAGTAAATTACACAACAACTTCCTAACTCATTCTTATCACCAACATCTGAGTCACAGTTAAACTTTAGGACTGTGTTGTAACGTTCTTATTACCCTTGCAAAGTTTTATTGGCACACATACAGGAATAATGACATAAACATTGCAGTACAGTTACTGAACAATAAAGCATTTCTTTTTTTTTTGTCTGTCCATGGTTCAATTCATCATTCCCACCCAGTGAAGAGGTGGCAAACAGAGTGAAGGGTTAAGAGGTAGAGCCAGTGTTCCATTCTCATTGTGATCAGCGTAAAAACTCACTTTTACACACCAAGGGAATGGCCATGCAAAGAAGGCTGAAAAAAAATGAAACTAGAAAAAAGAAGAAAAAAAACACAGCAGCTTCTTTGTGGTGTTGCTACCTTTCCTTTATTCACAATCATAAATAATGACTTCACCAACTTAAAAATGTAGCACTACAGTGTAAACCAGAGGGGCACCGTGTGTTAGCCATCACTGATATCACCTTGACAGCCTCTGAGGGGAAAACTGCTACATAACAAAGGTCTCTTGCTGTGTGTCCAACGAGCTCTGCATAGTATGGTCTGAGAGAAGAAATATTGTAATGGCTGCCTGCCACAAACTGAAATGAGGATCTTGGTCCAGTACTCAAGAAGATGATGACCTGGGAGGTGGTGGGGCAGGATGGGGCCATCTCTGAGTACTTTACAGGAAAGCGCAGAAACCTGAGCAGTGGAGCAGGAAGCTTGGAAGAGTGAATTAAACATCTCCAGTTGACCGTACAAGTTCATATCACCACCACTCTCCAACTCCAGTGCTGCTGGGCTGTTGTCAGTCTTTGGGTCACCCCCCTTTTTTGTGTGTAGGGGCATCAGAGTCTGTCATTCCAGTGAGTTTTCAAAAAAAAAAAAAAAACAAACAAAAGAGAGAGAGAAAAGAAGGTAGGCCATAGGTTTGTTTGCTGAGAGGTCCCGCCTACCCCTCATGAGGCGTAGCCCGGAGGGACCCCATCAATCATCCAGGATGACCTTGACAAACCTGGCCATGTCCGTCTCTCTGGAGTCATGCAGGGTGAAAAATTGATGGTTTCTATAAAAATAAGTGCTACTACTACTACTAATAATAATGTTTCAGAATTACAGGAAATCATTTTACTTATGGTTCTTTTATTTCATGCAAAATACACACACACTGTAACAGCTTTGGAGGCTTAAAAGGATAAGGCTGCCCCCTTGTGGGCAAAAACAAGAACCAAAGACAAGCAAGACATGAAACACAGTTGCCCACTGCTGGCCATTATAGGGAATTTAGGATTAAGACAAAGTTTGTGGTCCATGTCCATCTTTTACACACAGTCTGACTAAATAACAACTTCCTAGCTCATTTTTATCACCAACATCTGAGTCACATTTAAACTTGAGGACTGTGTTGTAACGTTCTTATTACCCTTGCAAAGTTTTACTGGCACACATACAGGAATAATGACGTAAAAGTTACAATATAGTAGCTGAACAATAAAGCATTTCTTTTTTTTTGTCTGTCCAAAGTTCAAGTTTGTCATTTTTGAGTATGGGTTTATGAAAGCACATAAACCTGAACACAATGAAGAATTATGGGGTGGGCTACTGCATGGATCAGACCTGTGATGATATGAGACTCCACCTGCCCAGAATTTGACCTTTGACATTTCTTACATGTTTTGTCTCAGCCCTGGAGCCTCTCACAGCCTAGCCTGCAACAACTGCAGCCCCACACTGACCAATCACATAAGGGTGGAAACCAGGTCAAAACTGATGCGATTTGACAAGTAAGGTCCTAGCCTGGTGAAATTCACACTTGTCAATGATCTACAGTATCAAAACTCTGCATCATGAGAAAACATATCACCACCACTCTCCAACTCCAGTACTGCTGGGCTGTTGTCAGCCTTTGGGTCCCTTTGTTGTCTGTGGGTGCATAAGAGTCTATCATTCCAGTGAGTTTTCAAAAAAAGGTAGGCCATAGGTTCGTTTGCTGAGAGGTCCCGCCTACCCCTCATGAGGTGCTGTCTGGAGGGACCCCATCAATCATCTGGGATTACCTTGATGAAACTGGCCACATCTGTCTCTTTGGAGTCATGCATGGTGAAAAATTGATATTTCTGCATAAAAAATAAATATATAAATAGTGTTTCAGAATAACAGATTATTTTACTTATTGCTCTTTTATTTGCATGCAAAATACACACAGTATAACAGCTTTGGTGAGTTAAAAGCTCAGGCTGCCCTCTCGTGGACTTGATTGGCTAACCCATCAACTAAACCCCACCCTACCCCACACATATATACCCTTCCATCACATCATCCCTCAGTTCTTAGGCTATTCACCTCACTAAGAACACCTCTGCTGAGGTGGGCTAGCTGGCTACTGCAAGTTAGCTCTGTTGTCTGCTGGCTTGAAATTAGCTTAACTGCCTCTGTTGATGTTAGCTCCCACCACTCAGCTGGTGTGTGGGCTGCCTGCAGAGCGCTAATTTTGAGTCTTCTCGTGCAACGATTAGCTTTGCGTTTTGGTATGAGTACGAAACCAGAGCAAGCAAAGCAGAAATCTTCTGTTCGCCCCTGACCAAGATGGCGGCGCATAACCCACGCGAGGCTCAGCGTCTCCCCAGATTCTGCAAATTAGTAGTATTCTGCCTTTTTGGTTCAAGTCTGTTCACTCAGAACAGTCGTGCACATGTAATCTACAGCCGACAAGAGCTCTTGTATATTCAAACTCTCAACATGGACACTTTTTTTGACATTCCCAGGTTCACACCAGAGATCGCCAAAACATCGGTGGCTTCCAACTACCGACCGGAAGCGCTCGCAGGCGGCGTCGAGACCATAAACAAAAGCGGGCAAAGCGAGGAGGACTACGAGCTAAGCTAAGGCTAACTCCTCACCGGCTTTCACTACCCAGCATTTTCCTCGCCAATGTCCGGTCTCTGACAAATAAAATGAATGAGCTGAGGCTGCGGATCATCTCTTACAACTGGATTAAGGACTGCAACATCATGATCTTCACTGAGACATGGCTCAACAGTGGCGTCCCTGACAGCGCGATTGAGCTAGCAAGGAACTGCGTTCTCCGAGCGGATAGAACAGCAGATGACTCCGGCAAGACCAGAAGTGGGGGACTGTGCATCTATGTGAATAAAGCTTGGTGCACAGACACTGCTTCTATCGAGAGCCACTGCACAGCTAACCTGGAGTTTCTCATGGTTAAGTGCAGACCTCTCTATCTACCCAGAGAATTTACATCTACTGTTGTGACTGCAGCCTACATCCCCCCGGATGCTAATGCAAAACAAGCCATGAAAGAACTGCATGCTGCCATCAGCAAACAACAAACTCGGCATCCTGAGGCAGCCTTTATTGTTGCTGGTGATTTCAATCACGCCAGCTGAAGACTGTACTCCCCAAATTCCACCAGAATGTCTCCTGTCCCACCAGAAGAGATAAGACCCTGGACCATGTCTACAGCAACATGGCTGGGGCCTACAGAGCCATCACCCTCCCCCACCTCAGACAATCAGACCACCTCTCCCCCAGGCCATTTCTGACTACAAACCCACCATCACCACCCCACAAACCAACGACATCTCCCTGTTAGATGAGCTCAACAACTTCTATGCACGTTTTGACAGGGAGAACCAGGAGGCAGCCACCAAGGCAGTACTCCCTGCAGACCACCAACCAATCACACTCTCCCCTACCGACGTGTGTGCTGCACTGAGCAGGACCAACACGCGTAAGGCTGCTGGCCCTGATGGCATCCCCGGACACGTGCTCAAAGCCTGTGCTGGACAGCTAACTGGGGTCCTGACTGACATCTTCAATCTGTCTCTGGCCCAAGCAGTTGTCCCCACGTGCTTCAAGACCACGTCCATCATGCCAGTGCCGAAACATTCAGCTGCCACATGTCACAACGACTTCCGCCCTGTTGCACTCACCACTACCATCATGAAGGCTAGGCTCCTGGCTCACCTCAAAATCAGCCTACCTCCCACCCTGGACCCTTTCCAGTTCGTCTACCGCCAGAATAGGAGTACTGATGATGCCATCTGCACAGCGCTTCACTCTGCCCTCTCCCACCTGGACAACAACAACACCTATGTGAGAATGCTGTTCATCGACTTCAGCTCAGCATTCAACACCATCATCCCCTCCAGTCTCATCACCAAGCTGAGCAACCTCTGCATCAACCCTTCCCTCTGTAACTGGATCCTGGACTTTCTGACCAACAGACCCCAGTCTGTTCGGTCAGACAACCTCACCTCCTCCACCCTCATCCTAAACACTGGCATTCCACAGGGCTGTGTGCTGAGCCCTCTCCTCTACTCCCTCTTTACACACGACTGCGAACCGGTGCATGGTTCCACCACCATCATCAAGTTTGCAGATGACACGACAGTGATCGGCCTCATCACCAACAACAGTGAGACGGACTACAGGGAGGAGGTCCAGCACTTGGCATCATGGTGCGCCGACAACAACCTATCCATCAACACCAAAAAGACCAAGGAGATCATTGTGGACTTCAGGAGAACTGCTGGAGGCACACACACACCCATCCAGATCCATAGAGCTGAGGAGGAGTGTGTCTCCAGTTTCAAGTTTCTGGGGGTCCATCTCTCTGAGGATCATTCTTGGTCAGTCAACACCTCTATCCTGGTCAAGAAGGCTCACCAGAGGCTCTTCTTCCTGTGGAAACTAAAAACTCGTCTCCTCAGATCCTGGTGAACCTCTACCACAGCACCATCGAGAGCATCCTTACCAATTGCACCACAGTCTGGTATGGTAACTGCTCCATCGCAGACTGGAAGGCTCTGCAGCGGGTGACGAAAACTGCCCAGCGCATAACCGGTCTATCGCTCCCCACCATCGAGGCTGTTCACAGTAAGCGGTGCCTGCGGAGGGCACGCAGCATTGCCAGGGACAGCTATCACCCAGTCCATAGACTGTTTACCCTCCTCCCCTCCAGGAGGCGCTACAGGCCCCTATGTTCCAGAACCAGCAGGTTCAGGAACAGCTTTTTCCCCTCAGCTGTCACCCTGCTAAACTCTACAGAGGTGACACCCCCCCCCCCAATACACACACACACACCTACACACACCTATGACTAATTACTCTCCGCTGTATCTGTATATACATATTTATCGAACTTTATATTTAACAACTGTTCATAACTGTCTATATTGTACATACATGTTAGTCATCTTCTGTTTATTATATAGTATATTCAATTCATTCCTGCAATAATACTCTGTGTACATATATTTATATATATTTTTAGCATATATTATATAGTATATTCAGTTCATATCTGCACTGCCCATGTACATACCTTGCACTTTACTGCTCTGCACTGCTGGTTAGATGCTAAACTGCATTTCGTTGTTCGAGTACTTGTTACTGTGTTCAATGACAATAAAGTTGAATCTAATCTAATCTAATCTAATCTGTCCTCTGGGGTGCAGTTTCTCTTTGCATGACAAGGACCAGTACAAAGCGTGCCCCACCTGCCTGGGGTCCACGCTAGAAGACTGAGCCCTATGACTGTGCATTTTGTTGCCAGTTCTGCTGGTTGACCCTAGAGAGATGGGTGACATTTGTGGAGAAAGTGCAGGTAAGGATGGCTGTCGCACGGCATGTCTCTCTCCTCTCCGACCCGGCTCTTCACACCTGGCTTCATCCAGGTCTAAAGGCGAGGAGTATCTGGTTGATGTCCCTGCAATTAGCTGGGCAAACCACAGGAAGTATATTGATGGGTTAGCCGAAGGCAAGCTGGAACCAGCTGCAACCGCAAGAGTGTTGGACAGCTTCAGCCTGAGCTAGCTGCTTACCAGGATGAATATGACCTGCTGGACATCGGCTTGGACTTGCCTGGTTTACTGGAGGATGATCAGGAGAGTCTGTTGTCAGTCCAGTGTGCTGCTGGGCCAAGATGACATGTCTGTTTTTTTCCTGTTTTGCTGTGCAGCACAGAAGCTGCAGGTGGACTGGCCCTCTCTTCCACCAGCTCAGAAACAACTCATGGTTCATGGGTTTTTTTCTTCCAACAGTCAAAACCACCTTCCCATCTTCCAAGATTTTACCTCTAAGCTAATGGCTTCATGGAGCAAACCACTGTCTACCCATGTCACTGTGCCCAGCTATAGACAATATCTGACCTCCCTTGGTGAGGTAATGGAGGTTGGACCCTTTGGCCTAGAAATGGGATATATTTGGCAAGGCGGAGGTGGCTCTGTTTGTCTCAAGGAGCAAACAACAACTGCCCCCTGTTCTTCTCCATAACCAATCCACGATGCACCCCTGGGGATGGATGCACTAGCACATCTACGGCCAGATATGCTCCTGCATGTATTTTCCCCAGTAGAAATGATACTGAATCAGCAGCTCCTCCCTCTGATTCTTAGGGCCCCTTGGTGGCCAGCAAAGTTGGGTTATGCAGAAATAATCAGCCTGTTGGCAGCGAGGTCCTGGCAGCTTCCTCTCCGCAGGAACCTTCTCTGTCAGGCAGGAGGAGAGGTGATTTATCCTTGTGCAGAACTGTGGCGGCTGCATGCTTACCTATTGAGAGGTCAAATTTGATAGTTAAGGGTCTGCCCCCAAGTATGGTGGCGACAGTTCAGAGTGCTAGGGCTTCATCTGCTTGTATGCATAAAAATGATGAGTATTTGTGCAGTGGTGCCAGGACCAGCACATTCTCCCATTACAGTGCTCTACAGTGGATGTCCTGACATTCCTGCAGGAGCAGTTGGATAAGGGTCTTTCCTCTTTTTACAATTAAGATCTGTCTAGCAGATATTTCTGCTTGTCATATTGACTTCAAAGGGATGACGCCAGGTGCACATCCTCTTGCCACACGCTTTTTGAAAGGAGTTTGCCCACAGAGACCTGTGGTTAGGTCCAGTGTCCCCTTGTGGGACTTGACTTTGGTGCTGCTGTCCCTTTGTGGCACCCATTTTTAATCCATTGAGTCTATAGATATGAAGTTTCATTCAGACTGTGCTTCTTCTCACTTTGGCTTATGCAAAGCAAGTGGGTGACCGTCATGCTTTATCTGTGCATCCTTCTTGCACACAGTTCTCTTCTGTCGGCCTCAGGGTAGTCCTATGCCCAAATGCCACCCATCTACCTAAGGTTATCCCTGCAGCCTATAGCTCTCTGGAATTTGAGTTTTGAATTTTTGCACCCCTCCTTTCACATCTGAGAAGGTGAGGAGACAAGATTCGGTCTGATGTGTCAGCTACATACATACATACACTGACTGCACTCAGAATGTGTGTTTTATATGTGACCGGTTGTTTCTCTAAACCAGGGGTATTCAAATAAAATTTAAAGAGGTCCAGTCAGACAAAATTTCATGAGACCAAGGTCTGGAAGTCCAACTATTTAATGTGATATGTATATATATATATATATATATATATATATATATATATATATATATATATATATATATACAGTATATAGTAATAATAGTTTGGGATTTTACATTATAGTTTAGTTTTAGTTAGTTTTCAGAGTGGTTTTGCACGTTTTTATTTTTGGTTTCATGCTTAGTTTTAGTCTAGTTTTTCATACTTTGTCAGGTGCAAGAGTGACTATTGTGTAATAAAAACTCGACAAAAGATACTGTTTAAAAATTGCATTCAACAACCAACTGTTCACAAAATAGCAGCATTACGTGCTTAATGTGTGTAATATTAAGGACACACAAGAACATCAACAGGGAGAAACAAAGAAAACATGAACACCAAAACTCAATAAACTCTACAATAAAGTTCAGCGTCAGTGCAGTACACCTGGTGTATAACATCAGAACACAGCGAACGTTTGACAAAAACAAAGTGAACTCTTTGAAGGAGTCAAAGCTCAAATCCAGCTGCATCCTGATGTTATCCACCACATGAAGCTGCTTCTGTTTTGGAGCTGCTCAGAGAGCTAGCCTGGTTAGACACTCCTAATTAGACTTGCAGGGTCTTTGCGGCCTCTGTACACAACCTACGAAGTGGCCGACCTCATGTCCGCATTTATGCTTGTGTAGGTGGATTATGTGTGTTAATTACCTTGTGGTTGCGTGCTGGTGTTTTTTGGCTGCAAACATGTGTGTCCCTGTTTTTTACTTTCTTCATTCCCTCACGTCCATTCCAATAGTTTCAGGAGTCTACATCCAGGAATTTGCTGACATTTGTGAGTCCTTATATTGATGCTTTGATTATTATTCCTGATTGTTATTCTCTCACTGATAAATTCAAATGGCAAAAAGTAGCCGGAAATGCGCAAGGACTGAACAGGTTAATCACAGCCTTGCAGGCTGCGTGGACCCGAGGGGTAGTCACATTTCTCCAGAGGTGCACGTGAGGTGATGTTGTAGGATCAGAGCGGTTTGTGTAGCCGTTGTGCGCTTCTCAGGTGGACTTTGATGCTGGTGGTTTTCCGCTTGAGAAGTGCTCCGCACATTTTCGTCATCCACAACAAGACACTCGCTTCTATCTGTCTCGCTATCATACTCAAAGAAACCCCTTTCTCGGCAGACTGCTGCCAATACTTTGCGGACCAGCGCAGTGAGCACGCACAGTTGCCCGATGGCGCTCCCAGCTTAAACTGCTAGAGTGGAAAAAAATGATTTCATATCAGTCCACAAGGGTTTTAAATAAAATAACGAAAACAAAGTTTTTTATCTATAATTTCAGTTAGTTTTGTAAACTCACAATACAGTTTTAGTTATCGTTTTTTCCTTTTAATTATAGTTTTTATTTATTTCAATTAAGGACTTTTTTTTTATTTCAGTTTTCATTATTTCATTTGTTTTTGTTAACTATAATAACCCTCTTCATTACAAAGTTGTTACAATGTTACCGGCTGGCAGTAACCTTGCTTGGTGGTATCACCTAGCAAGGCCAAACTCACATGCAATTGGTCAGTGGGTTTCCTTGGACAATTCACCTCTACCGTAAGGACTGTAAAAGCTGCGCTGGTAAACCAGAAAGCGCTCAACAAGATTTTAAGTGGTCATTTCTGTTTTGGTATTAGGTTCGGGTCTGCATGAGACATCATTTCGGTCCAGATCCGGACCAAGGTCCACCTATTAGTGACCTCTGGTCTAAACAGAAGATCTACCCCAGGATTATGGTAGCGATCTCCCTGGCATATGGCACCAAAGGTCTCACCTCAGGGTGTGAGAGCACATTGTACCAGGGGAATATCAACCTCAAGGGGCCCTTTTTAAAGGGGTACCTGTGAGTGATATTTTTGCTGCAGCTAGTTGGTCAGCACTGCACACTTTGGTTCGGTTCTATCGTTTGGACGCGACAGCCCCTTCATAATCGGCAGCGCCCTCGTGGCAGCGGCCGCAGACACTTATCTCCCCTGTTCGGATGAGTGTTCTGGAATTTCATTGTATGTCTTGACGTATAACGTAAAATGACAATAAATTCTTCTCGATTCTTTCCTTTCTGCTGGGTCTGCCTTGCACTAGAATGCTGGTGGTCTGACTCCAGTTCAGTGGCTGCTCTGCGAGGCGTGCACATATGCCCTGTACTGTGTGTGTTACACCCAGTGAATCGACTGAAAGGGAACGAACAGTTGTGTATATAACTCTGTTCCTTGAAGGAGAGGAACAAGGTACAACACCAGGTTGACCTGCCAGGCAGCTGGGCTCAGTGAAGAACGGCTATTGAACTGAGGTATGACTGTGATGACGGGCTATATATGCAGGTGGGGGCTGCACATATGTCAATACAGGTGATCTGCCTTCAGGATCTGCCAGGACACGCAGGGGCGTGATATCCCATACTGTGTGTGCTGTATCTTGTTCCTTCAGGGAACAGAAGTTATAAGTATAACTGTTCATTGGCCATTATAGGGAATTTATGGTTAAGACAAAGTCTGTAGTCCATGCCTATCTCTTACACACAGTGAGTAAATGACATTCAAAACAACTTCCGAATCTGTTCTTATCACCAGCATCTGAGTCACATGTGAACTTCAGGACTGTGTTGTAATGTCTGCATTACCCTTGCAAAGTTTTATTGGCACACATGCAGGAATAATGACGTAAAAGTTACAATAAAGTTACTGAACAATAAAGCATTTATTTAATTCTTTTTTTTGTCTGTCCATGGTTCAAGTTCATCATTCCCACCCAGTGAAGAGGTGGCAAACAGAGTGAAGGATTAAGAGGTAGAGCAAGTGTTCCATTCTCATTGTGATCAGCGTAAAAAGTCACTTTTACACACCAAGGGAATGGCCATGCAAAGAAGGCCGAAAAAAAATGAAACTAGAAAAGAAAAAAAAAACAATTAAAAAAAAAAACAGCAGCTTCTTTGTGGTGTTGCTAGCTTTTCCCTTATTCACAATCATAAATACTCCTAATTCACTAACTTAAAAGGTAGCACTACAGTGTAAACCAGAGGGGCAGCGAGTGCTAGCCATCATTAATATCACCTTCACAGCCTCTTAACACTTGGAGTGGGGAAAACTGCCACATAACAAGGGTCCAACGAGCTCTGCATAGCATGGTCTGACAGAAGTGATAATGGCTGCCTGCCATGGACTGAAATGAGGATCTTGGTCCAGTACTCAAGAACACGATGACCTGGGAGGGGAGGGGAAGGAGGGGGCCATCTTTGAGTACTGTATAGGAAAGCGCAGAAACCTGAGCAGTGGAGCCTGACAGCACGTCAGTCCTGGCCCAGTCAGTGCTTGCCCTGCGAGTTTTGTGTGTGCACACATATCACACTGCATTAAAACTAACTAATGCAACCACTCTACCATTCATCTACACCGGGACAGGTTGGGACAGTGTCATCTTACATTTAAAAAGAGGAAAAGAAGAAAAAAAAAAAAGATATTTACATCTTCAACACATAAATTATTTCCCTAACATACTGCCCCTGTAAGGCATAAAAAGGTCTCTAAAACAAAAACAACCTAGTCAAAGACAATGCTGACTCCAAAATCGATATGATAGGCCACAGGGGTGGGGGTTGGTTTAAAAAGGTTGGTGGGAAAACAAAACAAAACAAAACACAGGCCAGAACAAATGCAAAAAAAAAAAGAACAGAAATTATTTAATGCAGTAAGTCATGAGAACGATTTGCAAAATGGCACATAGAAGATGAAGCTGTGAGCTTGATTAGGAAACCCCTGAAGACCATCAGGCAGTAACAATGGCAGCACAGGAGCCGACTGTGTAATACCCAAAAAACACAATGAAGAATTATGAGGTGGGTCACTGCATGGATCAGACCTGTGATATATGAGACTCCACCTGCCCAGAGTATGACCTTTGACATTTCTTACATGCTTTGTCTCAGCCCTGGAGCCTCTTACGGCCTGGCCTGCAACAACTGCAGCCCCTGCACCGACCAATCACACGAGGGTGGAAACCAGGTCGAACCTGATGCGATTTGACAAGTAAGGCCCTAGTCTGGTAAAATTCACACTTGTCGATGATCTACAGTATCAAAACTCTGCATCATGAGAAAACATACAAACGGATATGCAAATATAGCTTTCAGTACACAACAACATACATATTAACTGTTGGTTTTTGCAGATATAATTGAAATTATGCATAAAATATGTGTCACAAACAATGGCTGGCTCTGTCCATTCTGAAGAGATGTTTTTTTTGGGGGGGGGGGCTGAACAAGATAAAACCAATTAGGATGAGTTCATATTTTTTCATATTGGATAACTGCTCACACAGGAAGCTTGGAAGAGTGAATTAAATGTCTCCAGTTGACCGTACAAGTTCATATCACCACCACTCTCCAACTCCAGTGCTGCTGGGCTGTTGTCAGTCTTTGGGTCACCCCCCTTTTGTTGTGTGTGGGGGCATTAGAGTCTGTCATTCCAGTGAGTTTTCAAAAAAACAAAAAGATAGGCCATAGGTTCATTTGCTGAGAGGTCCCGCCTACCGCTGATGAGGCGCAGTCCAGAGGGACCCCATCAATCATCCAGGATGACCTTGACGAAACTGGCCACATCTGTCTCTTTGGAGTCATGCAGGGTGAAAAATGGATGTTTCTGCATCAAAAATAAATAAATAATGTCTCAGATTTACAGGAAATTATTTTACTTATGGCTCTCTTGTCATTTACATGCAAGATACACAGAGTGTAACAGCTTTGGTAGCCTAAAAGGATAAGGCTGCCCCCTAGTGGACAAAAATAAGAACCAAAGAAACACTGAACATCACAGCAGGAATATATATTATATATTATTATATTGGGTGTTTTTGAGGAAGAAATAAAATATTTAAAAACAACTAACCATCAGTTCTGTATAAGCTGGTCTTTCATTTGGCTTCTTTCTTAAGCTGTTAAAAAAAAAAAAAAAGGCAAAAGTGAGAAAAAAAGATACCAAAATGTAACGTCATACAAATAACATAAAAGTACTAATATATGTAAGCACAGTCATGTCATGTAAGACAAGATCTCTTTCAGCAAACAAGCTGGAAACACTGGCCCCTGCTGGTAATGACTAAACTATTGTGAAGCTCACCACTGGGAGATGAAATCTACAAACTCTGGAGAGAAACGGTCAGCGGGCAACTGAGGAGAAGGTTCATCCACCACCTGTTTGAGCTGCTGGAAAGGAGTTCCCCATGAGTCATAGGGAAATTTCAAAATGGCCAGTTCAATCTAGGAAAAACAGAAAAAAGGATAATTAAACGAAGACTGTACACGTTACAGCTGAATATCATGACTGCATGTTACACGTTTTGGCTCAGTGTAATGTTTGTGAATGTTAGTTACAAATTCAACATGTTTGATACAATTCTTTCCTGCAGTATTTTAATATTGCACTATTGTATTATTACACTTACTGGCCACTTCATTAGGTACACCTGTTCAATTGCTTATTAACGTAAATATGTATTCTGTCGGTCACATAGCATCAAATTCAGCGCTTTTAGACATGGTCAAGAGGACCTCAACTTCAAACTGAGCATTAGAATGGGGGACGAAAAATTACGTGACTCTGAATGTGTCTGAATGTAGCAGTTGGTGCTATACAGGCTGGGCTGAGTATTCAAGAAAACACTGTTGATCTAATGGGACCTTCCAACACAACTAGGGTTTACAGAAAATGGTCCAGAAGAAGAAAAAAAAAGAGAGAATATCTGGTCAGCAACAGTATGCTGGGTAAAAAATAACTTGGGTGCTGAAGCCGGAGGGCAGAGGAGAATGGCCTGACTGTACTGAGCTGATAGGAAGGCAAGAGTAACTCCAATAATCACTTGTTACAACAAAGGTATGCAGAAGAGCATCTCAGCACTTTAAACTTTGCAGCAGAAGACCACAATGACTGCCACTCCTGTCACTTAAGAACAAGAACCTGAGGCTACAATTCGCATGAGATCATCAAAATTGGACAACAGAAGACAGGAAAAACATTGCCTGATCTGATGAGTGTCGAGTTCTGCTGAGTCATTCAGATGGTAGGACCAAAATTTGGCATACACAGCATGAAAGCATGGCTCCATCCTGCTTTGTATCAGCAGTTCAGGCTGCTGGTGGTGTAATGGCGTGGGGAATATTTTCTTGGCACACTTTGGCTCCCGTAGTACAAACTGAACATCATTTAAACACCACAAAACACCTGGGCATTGCTGCTGACCATGACCACAGTGTACTGGCTGCGTCTAACAGGATAATGCATGATGTCACAAAGCTCAAATTATTTCAAGATGGGTTAATGAACATGACGAGTTCACTGCACTCAAATGGCCTCCACAGTCACCAGATCTCAATCCAATTAGAGCATCTTTGGGATGTGGTGGAACAGAAGAGTCACATCATGGATGTAAAGCCAACAAATCTGCAGCAATCGTGTGTCGCTAGGGCTGGGCGATATGGACCAAAAGTAATATCTCAATATATTTTAGCTGAATGGCGATATACAATATATATCTTGATATTTTTTCTTCCCAAAAGGTATAAACAAAAAGGCGCTTCTGAGTCAAAGCTACATGTCCCAAACATCACACAGGCACTTTTATTAACATTCAGCTGTAGATGTACATGAGAAATTGCACAAAAATAAACTATTGGCATATTTAAATAATAATGCTCCTCAAATAAATTAATGCTTTTTTCCTCTATAAAAGACTCACAGCTGTGCTATTAAAATGTAAACAGAAAAGATACAGAGCAAAAATAGCAAAAGGCTGACTTAGTTCTTTAAAAAGCGACTCTAGTGAAGTCTACTTCACTCTAAAGTGCTTCCTCCTGTGTGTACTCCTGTACATCTAGTACTCTGTGCAAGTATGACTGTAATGTGACTATATCAATATAAGCGATATTGTCTCATCTTATATCGCAATATATCGATATTTCTTAAAAACTCAATATATCGCCCAGCCCTATGTATCTCTTATGTCAATATGGACCAAAATCTCTGAGGAATGTTTCCAGCACCTCCTTGAAGAATTAAAACAGACCTGGAGGCAAAAACAGGTCTGACACTAGCAAAGTGTAACTGATAAAGTGGCCAGTGAGTGGTAGTGCATTTCATGCAATTAGACATGATTTCCATACAACAGTTTTTGGACAATTTAAATAAAAAAAAAACAAAAAAAACAATGCGATTCAGCATAGGTCTTATAGAATAGAGCGTCATTACAGCAGTTTTTACTGAAAAGCCTGTCAGCGCCATCTGGCTTAAAGAGTGAAAGTGAAATGAGTTAACAGCAGTTCTTCTCAGTCTGTAACTCATGTTGCATATTAATTGAAGACCAGCATGAGCTACTAATAATGTGGGATAAGCATGGCTGTTAACAGAAGTGGAATGGTCACCATGACTCAGCATTAGCTGGTAGCGTATCTTTTAAAATTGTTACTTATACAAATCGACCGGACGCAGCCTGCCAATTGTTTGCATATTCTCTCTCGTGTATTCTGCAACCTCACCAAGAAAACCGATATGTAAATAAAAGTTTATCATTTCATTATTGTGATACACAAACTGCTACGATCAGCGGGGCAATGGAGAAAAAGGTAATTACATAAGACTGAGCTAACATTTAGACACTGGTGGTTGCCATTGGTGTCACAGGTGTTTATCTAAAATACACTCAAAGCAGCAAAGCACATAAAATCATTTAGTGACAAACAGAAAATGGATGATTTGTGACTTTTATACATGTTTTATCCACATTTAAGTTGTTAAAATAACAGTAAGTCAGTGGATGATATGAGGGCAGCAGTACGGAGGGACTTTTGTTATGATTTATTACTTTTTGAAAAAAAAAACCCCAAAAAAAACAAAACTTTTCAATGTACAGCTCGACTCACCATTGTGATACCAAGGCTCCATATGTCCGACTTGACACTGTAGCCTTTCTGGTTGAGGTCAGGGTTGATCCGCTCAGGCTGAAAAGGAACAGATAAGTAATTGGTACAAAAATATATGATCATTACCCCGCACTGTCACTGGCTTTAAAAAAAAAAAATTTAAAAAAATGGCATGAATTAGAATCAGTAAACATTATCAGGCATTCAAAGTAAGAAAACTTTTGAGACCATTTAAAATAATGCTCTGGTTTTCTGAAGCTGAGGTGTTTGAAAGCTTAGACTTTAGGACAGTAGAGGCCTGATTTGTGTCAGACTGGCATCCACATATCAAAACGGTTATGGAGCTCCTGGCCTGGAGATTTCTGGCTTGACGCCATCTGATGAAAAGCTCATCAGACTCAGACACTGACACAGAACAGGTCTTGCTCAGAGTTCCAATCCTTCCTTTCTAAAGAATCCTTAACTCTCAGGGAGCCGCTTCCAGGAGCTTTCCCCAGTCCTCACTCACCGCCATGTAGGGCTTGCAGCCCGCATCCATCGTTTTAGCCACCGAATCCACCAGGTGGCCACTAATGCCAAAGTCACACATCTTCACTTGGCCCTGCGTGTTGATCAAAACATTGGAGGGCTTCACATCTGGCGAGAAACATTGTTAGGAATGTAAGAGAGCGCATTTCAAAATAAATGATGAGAAACATTAGCAAGGAGAATGATATCTGTACACATGTGATTTGATCTTTTTGATTACCTCTGTGTATCACTGACAGGTTACTGTGCAGATGTTCTAATGCCTTTACAATCTGTAGAGTGAATAAGAGAAAAGTATTCAAGAAATACTCAAAAAAAATGTGAGATTTCAATTACACTGATACACAGTAATTAAATATGTTATAAATTATTTGGTTAGTGTCCAGTTTGGCAAGTTATCCAAAAACATAATTTCAGAAAGCGCTAATTAAATAGCAAACAGTGGCATAAAGAATTAGACCAGCTGTAAGGAGAAAACAAAAACAAAAGTTTTTCATTGTTAAGCTAAGACAACAGAATGCAGATCTAGGTTTCTCTGCTTAGGCTGCAGCCCCCGGGACCCGGCCCCGGATAAGGGGAAGAAAATGGATGGATGAAAGTTTTAAAAGGGACGGGACGGGAGTATGTCCGCCTCCCCACCTTTTTTTTTTTTTTTTAAATAACAGAATTTGTTGTGTGTGTGCGTTTTGGAGCCCAAGAGACCAAATTCTGCAGTTTTTAAAAGAAGTTTTTTCTCATCATTGCTTGCTACAGAATTTTAGCTGCTCAACAGTTCAGAACCACATGTTTGGCATTTATGTTTTCATAATGTAGATAAGCTGCTGATGAGTGCTTTTAAAAGCTTTCTGAAGCGTTGCTGAGCCCATGCAGTGACTTCTGCCATATAATCATACACTTTTTTTTTTTTGGTAATGCCACACTGCCCAAAAGCCCAAAGATTTTGGACTTTGCATAAACAGATTACTCTTGACTCTGAATCTTTATTACTACGTACTGTAAACAAAATCCCGTGATTATCTGAAATTGTACATTGAGAGTATTCTGCTGTCCCTTTTGTCACTGCCATCAAATTCAAAATACTTTTCAAAAATAAAACATCTGATTTGTTGTTTAAACTATTTTCTCATCATTGCATTTGGCTCTTATCTGTATGTTACTGATTTTGCTCATATCAATATTTGGATTTTTTTTCCACCCTTTTTTCAAACTACACACAAGCAGAAAAGTAAAAAGGAAAGTCTGCTGTAGTGCAGGGACTTGTGACAATTTCTTGAAGAACACTTTTATCTGAGCGTCCACCCTGAGCATCTCTAACTGTAGTGCTGACTGACTGACAAGCTTAATATGATGGCAAGCTTCCAGAAAGTCACTACGCCCAGCTTCTGTTCACTGCCAAAACCGCAAACTGGCATTCTACTTATCTTCCTCTTAGAAACAAAGTGTTTCTTCCAAAGGAAAAAAAAGAAAAAAGAGTGAGCTCTTCATTTAAAGTATATGCACGCACGTGTGCATCCACTTGATATCTTAGTGATACCGTTTCTAAAACCTGGAGGGAAATGACTTACCGCTACTGTGATCTTTCCCAAGATGTCCTCAGGAATGGTTTTGCCCTTTTCAATAACCTTCTTATAGAACTTATCCAACGATGTGTCCATCAGTTCCATGCAGATCCAAACATCACCCTGACAAATAAATCAACCAGAAATAAGGTGAGAAACAAAGTGCCCCACCGCCGCAGTCATACAGAAATGACCCAGGCTTCACCTCTCGAAACAGGGCGCCATAGAAAGTCACAGTGTAGAAGCAGTCCACTGTCCTCATGGAAATGTCCAAGTCCATCAGCAGCCTCTTCTGCTCCAGAGTGTTTACTGTGGCACGGATCCTCTGGTGACACAGACATGGCAGATTTGCAGTTTCATCATCAATTCAATTAAGGTTATTATTTTTTTACACAACGCCACCTAAAGGCGCTTTAAGTAAAGCAGGGTAAAGACCCTCCAGTATTCAGGAGAAAACCAACAATCAAGTGACTCCCTACCGGTAAACACTGTGACAGTGGCAAGGAAAAAATTCCTTTCAACATGGAGAAACCTCCAGAAGAACCAGGCTCAGGGAGGGGCAGTCATTGGCTGGGGCTAGTTATCCCAAACAAGCCAGCAGTGCTTGTTTGGGATAATATGATACTGTGAGGTCTTTAAGATATGATGATCAAGACTTTGTAAGAAGGAGGACTTTCAATTCAATTCTGGATTTAGCAGGGAGCTAATCAAGAGAAGCCAATACAGGAGAAATATGAACTCTTTCTTGTCCCTATTGGTACCCTCGCTGCAGCATTTTGGATCAAGTGGATCAAGAGGCTTTTAGGGAACTTTTAGAACAACCCAATAATAACCCCCCCCCCCCCAGTCTGTCACTGAGTTGAAGACCTCTAAATGTCTCCAAGCTGAGATCATATACCACATACATCTATCACTTATAGTACTATTTTAAAAGCATGATGCATTTACAGAAATAAGAAATCAGGAAACCAGAGCAGCAGCTTCACAGCCCACCTTGACAGCCATGATAACACCACTGGGCACGTGTCTCATCTTGTCGACCACACCATACGCTCCCCTCCCCAGCTCTGCAATCTGCTCCAAGTCATCTGCCTTCACCACAAAGTTCTGGACCAAGAAGGGAGAGGTTGCAATAATGCATGTTTTCAGCTCAGCAAATTAAAAATAAATTGAACGGCATGATTCTGGGAAACACAGAGCCAGCTTTACCTGATCGCCAATTGTGACACAAGCTTTAGAGTCAAGATCTCGAGGGGGCCTGCAGGGAAAAAGAAAGTAAATGAGCAACAACAACTCTATGCTCAATTAGTATATAAGTGGGAGGAAAAAGGCACTGATGCAGACATAGACAGGTCCAACCACGTTATCATTTGACCTAACTATGAGAAGTATGGGTGCTACCACTATCCCAATGAAAAAAGCCTTACGCTGTTGCTGCTGGTGGGGGCGTTGCAAAAACTTCTTTGGCCAGCTTCAGCCCAGGGTTCTTCTTCTTCCCTTAGAGCAAAAAAAAAAAGGCATCTCAGTACATAGCGATCAATAAAACTATATGCAGCAGCAACCACAAACTGTAGAATAATTAGCAGTCTCTTTAATACTCCAATTACCCATCCCACTTAGTGACAAGGATATTTGGCACAGACTGTAAAGATGATTTTTGCCACAGAGGATACAAGTTCAGATTCAGAACACTTAGCTTCAACTAAATGTGTGTTCTTTGCCTTTATTAATCCACATTTGCTTATTGATAGAATTTTCTTTTTTAACTGTTCTCATAGCAAAGAGTGCTTTAAATGCCAATCAATTTGCCATTGCCTGCCACTTATGCAAACTATAACAAATGACCGGTTATCTAACTGCAGATTAGGTGTGCCCAAAGCTAAGGCCCACAGAGAGGTGGCGGACTAAATGACTAATCAGCACTGGTATGATGACTCAAATAAAGTGGAGGAGTGAGGGGGTGCAGTGGAATCAACCCTTCCTTCCTGGCTTGTTTTGTGTGTTTTAACCATTACAATCACAAATACTTTTAACCCCCACTTTTCTTCATGAGAACAAATTTGGGTTCTTTTTGCATTTTTGGCATACTGGGAGTAAACTGTGATCCAAACTGTGCAGCTGTGTGTTAATTCGCCAACAGCCATCCATTCATAAACACAGTTTACCAGCAGCCTCTGGGACTTCCCACAAGAGGCCGAGTCTCTGCCAGAATGACACAGCCACCGAGCTTCCGAGGAACAACACGGGGAAAAATAGCTTTCAACTTTTGACACTTGAGTTGAGCATGCTTACTCTTGTTTCGGGCTCGGGTGGAAAGACAGAATACCTTCTCGACTTTTATCTGCATGTGCTAGGACTGTGAGGCCACAGTTTCACCCACAAGGATGTGATGTAATTATTCTAACCACAGTTCACCGAAACGAGTCAAATGTGCAAACAAGTCACCTTCACTTTTAGAAAGGAAAACTAGCAGCAATCAGCGACAACTTTGATTTTTAACTGCCATTATTACTCGTCTCCAAGTGAGTCACGCCACTCCAGTGTGGAGGAAGTATGTTTGGGTAAACCCCTCCTTTGCTAGCTCAGGCTGGAAGGGAAGTGAACTTTCTACAAAGATTTTAGTTTTCTATAGCCAACCAATGAAACCTAGACACATCCATTTTGTGTTGCAATCCTAAAATAAGCCTGTAGTGTCTGGACAGACTACAGTAGTCTCATGTGGTAGAGAGAGAGATTGAGTGTGATTTACTCACACATGCTCAGTCAAAAATAGATTTTGCATTTCCTCTGTGTGGGATAAAGCACGAGCACTCAGTGTTCTGATGACCTGACAAATAAGACAAGCCTTTCCTCACGCAAACAAAATTAGGGCAACATGGTGGTGCATTGCTAAAACAGCTGACATACCAAAGCTGTTTTAAAGCTATTAAATATATTTAACAATGAATTCCTGCAGCAGGGGAAACTCTGCCAACGATACAATATTATGTGCATGCTATAGTCTGAATTATGCTCGAGTTAGTGATGTTTTAACCGCTTTGAAATACTGCCTCCTGTCAGGTAGTTGTCTTGTTTGGGGACACACCATGTGGTGTGTGCAGTGACCCTGTGGCCACGGCTGGGGAGTGGGATATGACTCACAGCCAGACAGACTGGACACATCCGGTTAAACACTCAACTAACAGGACCTTTTGGGAAATATGAGGTCATTTCAGTTGGCCAGCTTGCTGCCCCTGCTTCAGTCTTCTGCCACAGGACTCACCTGGTCTACAAACTAAGCCTCACAGGACACAATAAGCACCATGACATCAACCACAGTCAAAGTATATTAAGCTGCATGGGGGAGGAAAAAAATTATAGAAACAGACATCATTTTCTTAGAAAATCTCTGAGTACAGAGTATTTCTAGGGAGTAGGTGATGCAGAGAGATCCTAGTGCTTACTTGGATTTCATGACTTCTTCAACACTATCAGTGTCTGCACTGCAGACTTGCTTTATAACCACATATTGGATGCATTCTGAAAATTGGGAAGAAAAAAAACAAACAAACCCCAAGTGCAGTAACTTTTTTCATACACAGGAAGATGTTTGAGGTCAGACACTGCAGCATAAATTCTTAGAAATCCAGTAATGTTCAGTGGAAAATACCCAGAGAACAGCAATGCTATACGTAATGTGAACAAGAATTTCTGGATTGTGCATGGGATCAAAGTGTCAGTAGCTGTGTGGCGAGTCACCATCAGGAAGTTCCAGCCTTAGACTGGGTCCATATAAAGACAATGATGACTCATGCCCAGATAATCTTCCACACAGCCCTATCAGTGTGTTAGGGAGAACCCAAACTCCAAACATGTCTTCACAATGCAATGCACTTAGACCCACTCCACCATTGAGAGGGAAGGTACAACTACTCCTTGCAGTGGCCAGAAAAAGAAGAAAAAAAAACTTTCACAACCTGCTTTGCACGCAGTAATAAGAGCACAGAACCTGTGTTGCTGCTATCTGGTTGCAACCAGCGAACTGTCAACAGACTGCACTAGGTATCGGTGCTGCAAGTCAAAACATGCCACGGTAGGCCAAAGGCTGAGACTGCCTGAACAGCACGCAGCCAAACTAACACAGCCCTCTCAAAAACAATCCCGGCCATAGTAACGCCAGTACGATTGTGTAAGAGCACAAGCGGCCAACTTGAAATGTAAATTGACATCATCATCACGCCTTCTGTGTGTATGACGCAGAGAAAGAACCTTGATTTTTTTTTTCCCAGGTGTTTTTCTTTTTCGGCAAACAGCACAGACATGCTGACCCACGGTGCGTGATAATGGATTTGGTTGCTTGGCCTCGCCGCCTGTTTTAAAAATAAAATACTTTCCACAGTGACAGGGAAAAAAGTGTTTTCATGGACGAGAGGCTAAAAATACTCTTGTGCTAACAGACCGGCCAAAACAAAAGGACCCGAAAAAAGAAAGAGAAAAAAAGATCGATGTTTCAATTGTCGGAGGGGCTAAAAATACAAACACCTGTAATCCCAGTGTGCTCTACTTTACAGAAAGACAGTCGGTAAGCGCAGCGTGGTGACTTCCAGCTAAGGGGCAAGTTTGGCAAAAGTCCTTTATTGTCGTTAAAAAACGGTGTTAGCTAACCACAACACGGGAAGTTAAACGATGCGATGCGATAGTATCCTATAGCCAAAATATTGATGATAAAGTATAAAGTAAAAGCGCCTTCAGCAGGTTAGTGATAAACAAGCTACCATGAGATACCAGGATGTCAAGACTGCGTATAATGATAGAAAGCTGAAGAAGAGGCATGCTGGCTAGCTTCTTTTCCCTCTTCTCATACATGCAGCTCTCCACCTGGTAAGGTTACATTTCCTATACACAGCTAGCTAAAATCCTTTCCCACAAACTGCACGTCGGTATTTCCAATAAATGCACCGCTGTCTTTATTTATATAATTCTTTTTAAAAGATCAGAAACAAAGACACTTACCTCCTTTGGACAGAGACATTTCCCCTTCGCTTTGATGAGGGGGAAGGGAAGCACAAAGACTTTTGCCTTTTTTTTTCTTTTTTTTTTACTCCCTCCCTCCCTGCATCTACTCTTACACTCGCTCAGGATACGCTGGCTTGTGTTGCAAGACCAAGCAACGAATAAAAACGACGCACTTCGTCTTCGTGCAAGCTTTGTACTTCACCCGCCGGTTCTTGCGCTCAAAGATCGCTTAGCAGACGAATGCACAACTTTAAATAAAGTCGCAGAGTTCGCGTTAGTTTGCTAACAAAACCTGCAGGGTGGCCAAAGTCTGACAGCTGAAGGTTCCGATGACGTATATCCGGCCCCGCCCAAAGCATCATGGGAAGTGTAGTTTGAAAACAAATTTCCCTTAAGTAAAGTTTTTTCTCCCCGCTCCAATAAATCGACAAAAACTGACATTGATTTTACTTTATCAAAGTTTATTTTCTAAATCCTTACAAGTGACTACAGACACTTTTTTTAAAAAATCTAATTGTATTTGCTTATGTAGATTTTATTTTGTTTGTTTGTTCCAGGAAAATCACACAGGGGCTTTAAGTTTCTGTAAAGGCTAGGTAAAATTAATGTGTAACACTAAAACAAATAGTAAAACTCAAAGGGCTGCAGTACTATAGCCAGGCTATAGTACTGGCTTGCAGTACTATAGCCAGTACTATAGTAAGGGCTGCAGTACTATAACCAGGCTATAGTACTGGCTTGCAAGTCAACTACATTATTCTAAGGAACACTCACTTGGGATTTCACTTGAATTTACACATTTTGGTATGCAAGATCTAACAGGGGTATACTAGAGGATTGTGTGCCATGAACTAAATGTTTCTATACTGACCACTAAATGAGAAAATACATAAATGTAATATCAATAACAGTATTTTAAAGAAAAACCTCTACTGACCTATGCAAAAAACATTAAGCTCTTCCTCTTCTCTTTCTTTCAGCTGCCCCTTTAGGGCTCACCACAGCGGATCGTCTGCTTCCTTCTCACCCTGTCCATAGCATCTTCCTCCTGCCACACCAGCCCTCTGTTTATCCTGACTCACTACATCCATGAATCTTCTCTGTGGTCTTCCTCTTTTCCTCCTGCTTGGCAGCTCCATATTCAACACCCTTTGTCCAGCATGTCCACATGTCCGAATCATCTCAGCCTTGCCTCTTGAACTTTGTCTCCATTAAGATCACATAGATTTAATAAATTTAAGAGGAAAACTGCCACACAAAAACATACAAATACAGTACAGTGAATTATTTTCTCAGTATGCATGAAAACATGAAAAACCCATCATGATTATTATGATAATCACTGGTGAGCTGTTAAATTTTGTGTCCTTTATTTTCCCAAATACATCCTTGCTAACTAGTTGGAAGACAAGAAAATACACAAATGAATCAACAATGAAGTTGTCACAGATGTGACACATACACATGTACTGCGATATGAGTGTACTTTGGAATATGTGCATGTGATTGTGTGGGTGGATCACCGATGATGAGGCCTCAGTGAATTCCTGTTCCTACTTCCTGGCAACAAGTAGGGTATGGTAGAGAGGTTTTATTACAATGTGCAGATAGAGGGAGCTGTCAATTAGATATTCTGATGCACGTCGCTGCAGATCAGCATCCACCAGGAAATCCCCAGCCTCCTCTGTGCTTTGGTGGAAGTTGTAGACGTGTTTGACCACCACTTTTCCCTGCTGTTTTGTCATCACAATTACCGTCTTCTGGAAACTCACACCTGCAAAGTCAGGGCTAGAAGTGGCCGGTGTTACAATGATGCGAGGTCTACCTCCCTCTGTGCGGGTGGGCTGCATGGCACCCAGTTCAGTATAGGTTGACCTGGCACTGAGCGGGAGCCAGCGAGGGGAGAACAAGGCATTCCACGTCACTCTCTTACTGAAGTCATGGCCACTGGGTCCAAGCTGGGTCTGGAAGCTGAAGCTCCGGTCGTCACGGGTGGGGTTATTTATGATCCAAGGTGAGCCCCAGGTGGAGGACAGGTAGTTACGGGGAGTGAAAATGCTGCAATTGACATCAAAGTACTTGGCAAGTTGGATAGGTGATGCAGAGTGAAATTGGAAAGCTAGGTAGAGGAGATCACGGATAGACTCATAATACTTCACCATGAGAGGGGATTGCTTCTGAAGACGGAAGAGATGCTGAGGAGGGATCATGCCATATCGAACGGCTCTTAGGGCACTCTCCACTGTGATACGGACAGGCTGGTTCTGGTTAATCCATCCCTCCAGTGCCTCATAGAGTTCCAGCTCACTCTGCAGAATGAGGTCAGAGCGCTGGAGCAAGGAGAGGAGAAGGTCTTCACTGATGGAGCCCCATTCTCTGCTCTGCAGCACAGAAGACAGGTTCCAGGACAGGTACTGCAGACAGCTGTCCCGCAGGGTAATGTCCCCAATTTGTAGTGCATAGTTGTACCAGCCAACTACGTGGCCTGTGGGTGAATCACTGGAGAGATGTTGAGTCATATATTGGGTCAGACCCTGCTGCAAGCCCCACACATGGTACTTGCTGGCCAGCTTATGCAGAGAAATAACCTGATCTAGCCGCACAGAGATATCACCACAGTACAGGTACCTGCAAAAGAGATTTTTGAAAGCATTGTTAAAAGGAAGGAACATTTCTGTGGGGCATACTATATTTCGAGTCTTTTTTCTGTGCACATCTGAGTCACTGAAAAAAGCCCACACTCTCTGATTTTAGACTGCAAGCCTCAAAGAGCAAGTGTAATTTTAGAATAGAGATGGAGATGGAGCATTTCACTTATCCAAAAAAAAAGGAAAAAGGGAAAATTGTGAGTGAAGATTTGAAACTTTTTACTTCTGGAAAATACAACAGGCATCTGCAAACCAGCTCTACAGTTTCTTTCATGCTTCTATTGATATGATCCAGTAACTCTCAACAAATGGTGGCATCTGACAATCCTGCTCACCTGACAAACTTCTCAAAGACAGCTGCACAGTCAGGCGTCTCCCTCAAAACCACAGAGCTGCTGTTGCGGCTGAGCAGCAGCTCCTCAAACACATCACTCTGCAAGGTAAGAACCAGACTGTGAGCCAGGATCACCTTCACCTCATCGGTGTTGATGGTCTCCACACGGAGAGTGACATCACTCCCGTTTCCCATGGCCAGCAGGGTCTCCATTCGATGCACTAAATTCATGGTGTGATTTAGCACCGTGGCTCCACTGTCCAATGCCACATCATGCTTCAGGGTGGCTGTGGAAAAAAAATATATATATAATGTCCACTTTTCAGAAACACAACCATCACCATTTAATGAAAGGGGTCATTTTACATCAGAGCTTCTATGTAATTGGTGCATAGTTTTTTTATTCACTTCTGAGTTCAGATTGAGTCACATTTGACACATCTAAAACTGGAAAAGCACACCTCTTTTGACTAAACCACAACTGACAAAATGCACTGGGGGCAAATGCAGACTTGCACATCCTTCTCCTCTTCTGTTCTCAATTAATAGAGAATGAGAACAACAAGCCAGGTGGCTGACTCAGAAAACATCAGATACCAGGTGCACAAAAAAGAATCCTGAGTTTGCAGCCCCATTGCAGATGGCTGCTTTTATGGGTCCTCTTGAGCATAAATACAAGTGGCACATACTGGAGAATCACACATGAAAGACTCAGCATGACAAGTCGCTGTTTCCATTCGGCACTGCCACAGCCATCGGCAGCCTTCTTGGCCTGTTAACTGGGGGTTTAATGAGACACGAGGGGGAGCACACTTGGCTTCCCGGGATGCATCACAGTCTTTATTTCTCCACTGCAATCAAGAGCTCCCACTTCAAAGTAACCTTTTTTCCAATTAGCCAGCCAGCCAGCACGCTGATCCAGCTGAGCAGAGTGGAGTATATGGGAGCATGTATTGACAAATGATTCTGGCAGCAATTGGAAAATAAAATTTTTTTCAGATTTTCAAACAAAAAAAGAAAAAAAAAAGGGAAACGTGAAATTCAATTTAAGTAATGTGGCATTCAATAACTTTGGTCAAGATCAGTCAAAGTAAGAGCTTCTTTTAAGGAGTAAGAAAGCTTTCCCTCTCAGCACTTATACTCTGCTGGATTACTGGGCTGGCACAAAGCCTAGCGGCAAATGGACTTGCCTGTCTTTCGCTGCACCCAGCAGACAAACAGATGAGGACAGGATGAGTGGAACAGATAAATACCCCTCCATTGCCTTGAGGCTGGGCATGAGCCACAGATTCATGCTGTGCCCTACTACCCATGACTGTATGGGGGAAGCTGGACTGAAATAGAACAATACAGCTTCCCTTACAATGTAGGATGTAAAAAAAATAAAAAATAAAAAAATATGTGAAAGCAAGGAGACTCTTTAGTAGCAAGATTCAAACTACTGATTTTCATTTGTTATCTTACCTCCGCTAACTGTGACAGAGTGGATCAAGAGTAGCAGAGTGCCCACATAGACCCAGGCAGGAATCTGTTGTTCACATGAGCGTACCATATCTTCTTCAGTTATCCCCTCCTTCTCTTTCTTTGTCCTTTTCCCCACTCTTCCTTTCTTCCTGACCCTTCTTCTTCCCACTGCTTTGCCTTTGTCGTATGTGTGTGCAGAAAGGTGTGTTGCCCTGTGTGCTGCCCGGCTCCCTGTCCTGGACTCTTTATGTAGGACGCTGGCCTTTCCCTGGCGCATCACACAACCCCACGGACTCCATTGATTGGTGGAATCTGGCAGGGGCGTTGCTATAGCGACAGCTTTGATTTTGAATTTCTCCCTTTTGGATGCTACATGGCATTGATCCGCAGCACCAGGCCAGCCAAGGACTCAGCTTAATGTTTTTTTAGTTTAAAAGTCAGTGGGGGTTGCCACTATTAAAAATCAATAACAACACAGTTCCGCATTTTAATAGCACTCAAACTGCAGCAGATCTATGCGCTGAAAATTTTGTTTTATGGTACCTAAGTTCAGCATAATCTAAGCCATGTAATTTATCAGTTAATTACTGCAGGTTGCCATTGAGACTATCTGTCAAAAGTAATTGAGTTTCTAATATGTGTGACCAACGGCAGTTAATCAAGTTTCGTAAGCCATTTATTAGACCATTTTTCAGCTGAGTGCAATTATTTCTCTGATGGCATGTTAATCATGCTAATGTGAGGATAATTTCATTGGTGCTGGGTCTGCACATCAATTTGAGGCAAGCTTTGTCCGTCAAACTCAAGTGCCAATCGGGGTTTTTTTTGCAGTGCACTGACTTTCTGTTGTTAGTTAATGTCCATATCAAATTAGCTTTCATGAGCTTTCCTAGTGCATCATTAAGTACTTGTAAAACTTTTCTTTTTTAAAATTAATTCCTCAGGTGCACTCAAAGTGGGGTGCTCTCATGGACTGCATTTGATATATGTTCCAGCTGGATATGGAGTAAATGGTCTGCTGCTTGCAGGGAACATGCTAACCTCCCATCTATAAAAATCAATATTAAATGCTATAATGACTCAAAAGTGAATCAGCTACATCACAGTAGAGAATTGCACAACCTAAAAACAGAGTAGATGGGGTAGACCTATATTAAGTATGTTTTAATGTGAGATAGCAACCATGACAACAATACATAATTACTCTGATCACGTCCTCGGGGCTCAAAGAGATGTTTACAGACCCATTTAAATTAACCTTTATTTAACACTTAGCTAGTATTGAACTGCTTGTCAGAGATGGGTCAGTCAATACTGAGAACTCTACTAAGCTGTTCTTGAAAAGATATAGATCTGGGTTTTTTTTTAAATCAATGCATGTAACAAGACCATTGATCCAGTAAAATACAGGAATGTGATGAGTGTTTTTAAAAAGGATTTCCATCTACCTACTTTGGGAAAGACAAAGAGAGCGATCATTTCAGAGGGAACTGGGTTGCGGTGAAGTGCTGAGGGCTGCCAGGCTGCAACAAAAATGTAGGAGAAGAGATGTCCTGTGAGACTCAAACCTGAGCCACTGCTATGAATAACCTGACGTTCTCAAAGGAGAGCAGCGCTGCTGAGGTGTCCTAATGAGGTCTGCAGCAACAAACTGGACAAGACAACACAGGCAGGGTACAGGATTATATAAGGTAGCATCTCACCACCTGAGTCTGTTTTAGTTTCAGACAGTGGACACAGATACATATATTACACTCAGGTGTCTGGCAATTCAAATAATGAGACTTGTGTCAACTAGTCAGCCTGTTTTGTTTTTTTTAAAATGAATTTATATTATATGTTCTTTTTTGGCTGGTCCCTTTAGTAGCTGCCGTAGTGGATCACTGGCCTTTATATATAAACATAACACATATTTTTATGTATCAGTTGGGTTTAGCTTGGTTTACCAGGTCAGCAGCTTGTTATATGCAACTTATTTAGCTACAATAAAGTAGACCCAAAGCTCTGAAAAGTGCATGTCCTTCATTAAGGTCACATTGCTTTCTCCTTTATTTAACTTTCTATTAGGAATATGAGAGGACCACAATGCGAAAGGATGGATTTGTGAGAGCACCCCTGGGGACAAGATCCATTGAGAGATCAATGCACCACAGGGGGCTCCATCACGCAATATAAACATTATGTTAAGTACAGGCTGGATGCCAGAGCAGGCTTCAGTAAGGTGCCCTTGATGACCTTCCCCTTGTTCTGAATATGTAGGAAATGCACCAGTTATTAACAGATTATGGAACTGGATCTGTGTCAGGAAGGGTCTGGGGGGTGGACTCAAAGGCAGGACTCAGGATAAAAGCTAACAGAGTTTATTTACAGAATTCTGGTCAAACAGATAATGGTTTGCCAACAGCTCCAGACGAGGTCCAGACGAGGTAATCCTGAATGACTCTATGTTATCTGGGCAACAAGAAAAACAGACAGGTAAGCAGAGCGAGAATGTGAGCTGCACAGTGATTGTGGCATGGGAGCCAGCAACACTAACTGCAGTTCAGTCAACAATCCAGCAGAGACGAACGGCAACATGCCAACTTAAATAGTAGTCTTGACAAGATCATCAGGAACAGATGAGTCTCATTTTCTCCAGGTGGATGTGTGCTCAGAGGGTGGAGACCCACATCAGCCCTGCCCCTTAGCCACCATACAGGAGACACAAACAAGAGGGGGGGAAGAGACTGGCAGGACACGCACAGAAGGACCAAGGGTTCGAATGTCCTCCACCTCAATCTGGGCAAAACTGAAGTTCTTGTGTAGCTGACAACTTCTCTAAGAAGCGCATTTATTGCATCGGCTCCATGCCAGTAATATCAAATCATCTGCTAAGAACTTATTATTTATTTATTATTTTAACCTTATTATTTTTCACCAGAACTTTAAATTTCAATCTCAAATTCCACCTTGATTATTACAATTTTTCATGAGCAATGTTAGAATCTCCTTGATCATGCTCCAATTATTTCTTGCCACAGCTCACATCTAATGCACACGTGAAAGTGTGCAAAACCATATGCATATGTGTGTCTGTGTGCTGGAACAAGTACACGCATTACTAATGTGGGGTTTTATTCAAACTGTCAAGCACTTTAAATGTGTGTTTTAAAAAGTGATACATAAATTTAAAAAAAAAGAATAATAAAATATAATCAGAAACATAAAGCTGAAAATATGTTAGGAAAAAAGCCCCAAAATAAACACAAAATATGACATAAACCACCACTGTCTGGCTTTTAGGCATGATTTTAAAAAAAAAAGTTACTTGCGGAAAATAGAAGAAAACATGGCTTTTGAAAAATTGACATTCTAAAAGCTCAAAATCAGTTCCTTCACCAATATGTTTATTTATCTTATGGTTTTAAGTGGCATGGCCTACTGTACAACAGATCAATGCAAAGCTCTGTTTTGTTGTGTAATCCAATTTATTTGAAAAACACAGGAGTCAACCTAGCTTTGATGCCACCAGGTGGCTCTGCTTACCTTGCAGTCCTTACGATCTGTGACTGCAACAGCACCCAAGTAGCCAGTAACAGTAGGCAGTAACACTGCTATATTTCAGATAGGAGATATGCAGTAATGAGCTTAAACATTTGAACCAAAATAAGAAGGTAAGTCGTGATCTTCTGCAACGTACAAAATAGAGAACTTCTTTCAAGACTACTCACAAAGTTGATCTAATCACAAAATCTTTTAAAGTCATTGATCATCAACGTGTTGCATGGGCCAGATTACGCTGCATAGCCTATACACAAGAGTGGCCCCTTTGTTTGGATGTAAGCTGCCTGAAATAAATAAGTAGGCTAAGTGCTAATCTCACAGAATATGCAAAGCTGTGGACGCTGGTGAAGGGGCAGAGTGGTTTGAGTCTTTAGAGAAAATTTACAAAAACAAAAACAGAAACAACTTCCATAACAAGAGGCGTGAATATCAGAGGAGTGACGGGTGGAGGTCTGTTTATGGTCCCGCCCGAAAAAAGGGGGGGGGGTGAGAGAGAAATCGTGGATCCGTGATCACTTTGACACACGGAAATCGATCGAATCATCAAGGACTTTAGTAAAACTAGAGAAAAAACTATTACCGCTAATAATAAAATACATCTTCCGTACAAGGCAAGTTTCGTTTCGGAAGTCAGTTAAATCTACCTGAGTTACCTGTTGGAGAGGTGAGCGGAGCTGCTCTCACTGGAGTCCAGGTAAGAGAGTCCTAATATACATTACAGTAACCTGCATTGACTCTGCTCTTCCTTTACCTCATATTATTTAAACCATCATCATCATTTTTTTTAAATTTAAATTTGTCGGTTTTTAATGCCGTAAAATTATCGTAAATAACGTGCTGTCCTTTGAAAAGCATGTCCTGTTTTCTGGTTCAGTGGGTTTCACATGGTTATTGAGCCTAAGAAGCAGGACAATGTTCTCATCCCACACAGACACATTTAACTCAAAACTTCACAGTTAAAAAGTTCTTATAACAACATTATTATTTTTTTAAATCTAGTCTCCTTGCTACTTATAATAAAGGTACATTTAGAACAGGAAAAATAAACAAGAATTAAGTTGACATTGAATAATAATTGGTTTGAAAATGTATACCTACAAATACATTCTGCAATTAAAATAAATGCAGTTGCTGAATGAGACCAGTGTATGTAACAGGGATGCTGGGTGGAAATGCTCATTATGTCTCCTGGTAAAATGCTGAAATTACGCTTTTCCTAATTAGGTGGTCTTCGGAGGCTAGCGTGAACTGTGACTACAGGTCACTGTAGAATAATTCCATTTTATAATTACAGCCATGGGATATAGCACATAATTCCTGGATTTTTCAGAGACCTGAATGAATGTTTGAATTTACAGTCATTAGTAAGGCACATTAAGACTCCACAAAAGAAAAATTAGATCAGGTTTATGTTGAAACTCCAGTTGAATAGCACAATTGTATACGCATGGTACTGTTCATTCATATAGCAGACACAGTAATAATTTAACCCTTTCATGCATGAATTATGAGAACCTCAGTCAATATTTTGTGTGTGTTTTTATTCCTCTTTAGGTATGAAAAAACAAAGCAAAACAAAAACAAAACAAAAAAACATGCAATTGAAATTTAGTGTATGAACCTATTTTTCATGGAGTTACAAACATGTCCACTCAGCTGGATTCCATGTGTTTTATTTTTGAACCAGATATGAATTTAACAAACAATAACAGAACATAAAATTGCATCCCCAGATCCACTCTCACTACTGTTAGCATTGACTTGATCCTGTTGATTAAAATCAAATAACAAAATTAAAATAACAAAAACAACTTCCCGTGATCGGCCAATAGGTGGCAGTGTATGGAATGATGCACAAGCATCCACTGAAAACACATGCATATGCAAGAGAACAGCTTTTGAATAGTCAGGGGTGCAGCTACAATATCTACATGCATGTTGAAATGATCACTTTTTTTTTTTTTTTTTTTTGTTACAGAAGGTAACCTAAAATCTGCAGTGACTCAATGGATCCAACTAATGTTCCAAATGGATGTGGTTCCGACATCAGCTCCATTTATTATAATCTGTGTGATCTGACAAAGGTTTGGGGGGTCGTAGTGGAAGCTGTCGCTGCTGCTGGTGTGATGACTTCCTTTGTCCTGCTTGTCATTCTCATGGCCAGCTTACCATTTGTGACAGACAAGAAGAGAAAGGGTATGGTGGCCCTGCAGGCTAGCATTTTAGTTTTCACACTGGGTCTGTTTGGACTTAGTTTTGCCTTCATTGTGGGGCAGTATTCTACCAGCTGTGCTGCTCGGAGGTACCTGTTTGGAGTTCTCTTCTCAGGCTGTCTGGCCTGCCTGGTGATGCACGGGCTATGGCTTGCCCTGCTGCAAAGGAGAGGCCGGGGACCCAGGAGCTGGATGTTGTGGCTGGGAGCCCTTGGTCTCTGGCTTGTTGAGGTGATCATCAACACTGAGTGGCTTATCATCACAATAGTCAGGAACCCACACAGAAGAATCATCGGTCCTGACCTGGCCTGCAACATTGTCAACTGGGACTTTGTGATGGCCCTCATATATGTAATGGTTCTGCTGCTAGCTGTGGTGCTAACAGCTGTTCCCTCACTAACACACAAGCAAAAGGAGTGGCGCCGAGATGGAGCTTTTATCCTGGTCACAGGGCTCTTCACTTTGGCTCTTTGGATAGTCTGGATTGTCATGTACATCTATGGGAACCAATCGGTTGGGAATCCCAGCTGGGATGATCCAACTCTGGCTATAGCAGTGGTATCAAATGCCTGGGTATTCCTCTTCTTTTATGCAATTCCAGAAATCTGTTTATTGACTGAGGAGGACCCAAACAAGGAACAACCCCATGATGGAGAAGAAGTCTATCCTGCCACAAGCCTGGTTTACGACAACGTCCTTAAGGAGCCAGACCTTACCCAGCAGAATGTCTACATGGAAAATAAAGCCTTTTCTATGGATGAGCCTCCAGGTACAGCATAGCACATTATGGTCTGCCAATAATTTGACAGTTACAGTTTCATACTGTTTAGGTGGGTGCTGAACAGAATTTTCTACATTTCATTGAGACACACATTTGGATTATTCCAAACTGACCAAGCACAGGTGTGGTATATTAAATAATGCAACAACGTGGCTAATGAGAACCATTTATGTGCCCATACTGGCTCTTGTGCAAAAGTAAATGATTGCAAAATAAATAGAAAATTATTAGGACAAAAATCTTATTTATGTTGAGAAATTTTTGCCCTTTGGTGAAATTATATGACACAAGTAGATCAGTTGTTTTCTTTGGCATAACAATCACTGCAGTGCAATACAAAGTCTATTCCTTGCAAGTCTTACATTATCACTTCACACTGAATATTGAAATAAAAGAACGGGTTTAGCCATTTGCAATGGAGAACCCCATCTGGTACTGAAACTGTGGATACATTACAATGATATCCATTAAAGTATGTAACCCATACTACATACAATGTGCTTCTTTTGTTAGAAAATATCCAGGTTGTGTATGGTGCCTGATTTTCCCCAAGAAATGCTGAATATATTGATTCACCTCACTGCACAATTTTAAATGGTAGATGTATTAAAGATGTGAAATTTCAGATTTTAATACCAGTTTTGATGTTGAGCCCATGCCAAGTCTGAGCTGTAGCTCAGACTTGGCATGGGCCAATCCATGTGTTTTTTCTATTAAGGGATGCTTTTACTGCATTAGTAGTGTGCTCAGTATCATTTCCATGATGATGCATAAAGCCTTTGCCAATCATAAGCTTTCTAAATGATATGACATGGTGGCTCAAAACCTGATTGTACTTTTCTGCCTTTAAAACGCCACTAGCTGAAATGCAGCCCCAAACAATGACAGATACCTGTAGACAACCACTGCTGCCATGACCTCCTCCATATACAGTATATTGACGACATTATGAACCAAACATTTAAAATTTGCAGCTGGTTTTCAGTGAACAGATCAACTGAAGATCCAGATGCATCTCTCAGCTCTTTGCTGGAGTTTTTCTTGTTTCTTAAGAATGTGATTTTCAGATACTGGTCATCTGCTGTAAGTAGTTTTTAGGCCTGCCACTTCTTTTATGCTCCACTTGTCCAGTTTCCTCACAATTTTTAAGAACAGCACTGCACACCGTCCTGAGAGATGACAAACTTCCAGCTAATAGTTTTTCAGGAATCACCTTGTTAGTGCAAAATTCTATTTTGTGTTTGTCAAACTGTTATCTTTGGTATTTTTTGTAGATTCAACTAAAGAAATGGGAGAAAATTATGTGTTTTTGTGACAGGTTGCTAGGAACAAAGTGCCCAAAGAAACAATTAGCTCCAGACTTTTGCAGGGTGCTGTACAAGAACAACAAATATATTCAATAATTGATGATAAAATAACCTTTTTTTTTCTGATTCTCCCCCACCTTTTTATATGTCAGTAGCCACAAATCCAGTGTCTCCTTATGGGGCGTACAATGGTCTGCTACGAAGTTGTGTATACCAACCCACTGAAATAGCTTTGATTGCCAAAGGCTTGATAAAGGTGAGTGTGCAAGTGCTATTTTTAACCACAAAATTTCCCCTTTCTATCACATTACATGTGAAATAATCACTATGTGTATTTTCACAGAATGACCAAGACTCCATGATACCTCGAGCCACACACCTCCCTTTTGGGAATCGCAGTTCCCTGTCCTGTTCTGTGGATTCCTTAACATCTTCAGGACTATCATGAGTTAGCACATTGTACTGCTACTTACATCATGTGGTTGTTACAGCAATTAAGTAACTCTGCACTGGGTTTTTCCTCCTCAGAACTCAAGAATCAGATGTTTTATATCTCTTTCTCTTAAGTAATAGCAGAGTGAATGTCCAGTGTATGACTGCTTTGTTTCCATTCATGCTTGCGCACTGTTTGCTCTGTATTCACCAAGGCCACACGTCATAAATAGAAGATTGTAATGACACTAATGTCACCGTAGGCATTGATAGCTTATAGAGGCTATATACAGCCAAATAGAAGTTTTTCATATTGGAAATGCACACCTCAGCTCTTCTGTTTCAGTTCTGCTTTGATCACCTTTAAAAATATTCATTCAAAAAAAAAGAAAGATGTGATATATCTTTATAATGGAAATGCAATAAATATACACTGTAGCTACAAGAAAGACAAAAAATGATTCTGCCTTTTTGTTGTGAAAGTGGATCAGTGTATAAAACTTGACTAACTGTAGGTTTACGAATAGAAAATATAGAAAAGGATTAGGATCAAAGAGCTTAAGGCAGCGGACAAGCCTAAGTGTGTGTATGTGTATATATATATATATATACATATATATATATATATATGTGTGTGTGTGTCAATCCCCATTGTATAACATACTTGCTCACAAGGACGGTAAAAGAGGAAGTGTCACTAGGATTTCCAAGTTTACTGCTTTTACATATTTACATATGTTTGTCTGATAAGCCTGGCACCGGGTCTGTAACATTTAGGTTTTTGCTTCTGCACAGGAAACTACTGTACTCACACTGATGCTGTTGGAACATTGCTAGACCCAAATAGTAAAATCCAACAATAAATTCATGTAATGTACATTCTTGTTCATAAATGATGAGCACGTGTTAACTTATTAATCTTTTTAAATACTGCTGTGAGTACTGACATGTACAACTGCTTTGACTCACAATAGGTACTCTGTCTTTTCTCCATGGATAAGTAAAATTGTTTACATGTAATTTACCTGACACACACATGCACACTGCTGTGGCTGCCTAGCAGCATGCTGAACTGTCTCTCCAGCAGCCGTGAGCACTTGATTGAAAAAATTGCTCACTAGCGGGAAATTGGACTGAACAGCAGAGTACATAAGCTAATAAGATTTTCTTCTGTAATGACTTGTGATGACAACCTTTTAATCTGATGCAAAACATCTACTTAAAAAAAAAAAAAGAAAAGAAAAAACTTTTGCATAATATCCAAAAGGAAACACGCAGCAGAATATTTTCAATCAAACCATCTACAGTTTGGTTAGCTTAGATTAATGGACAACATTTCAGCCTTCCCAGAGGACCTTTGGATGGTTGAGTAACCATTTCATACAGGGAACAATTGGCAATGCATCAGTTTCCAGAAGAGAGATTTCACAATACAAATACATTACACTTCAAACTTTCAAAGGTTTTTTTTTGGGGGGGGGGTATTACATATTAACTCCTGGTCAGTAAATTAAACTAAGAAGAACAAACAAACAAACAAAAAAAAAAAACCCAGCAGCAACTGTTAAATCCCTGATAATGTGAACAGCTGTCTTGCACACAGGTGGAACATGACCAGTGGTGAATGTGCTCATCTCAAGGGAGTCAGCGCTTCCAATCACCAGCAGCTGTCCCAACTTAATGCATTTCCTTGTCACTGTGACAACCATCAGAGGACAAACACGGACTCAGGGCTTTACCAGTCAAGCTGATTAAATAGAAGTGACTGGACCCACGGACCAGATAACAGGAATTCAGTATTGACAAGATCTGGTCATATTATCCAGTTAATCACTATTGCAATACATTACCAATGTTACCTTATTGTTCTTTTCTTAGATTCAGGATGCTTAGAGCGATAAAGTTGTTGAACAAAGATTTTAATGTGTACGGTTTGCCTCATGTGCCAATATTTCAACAAAGGCCTTGTTCATGAGGGTAAAACCTTCTAAGGATTATGGATATAAATAGCCGTGCCAGGCTGTAATAAGTGTTGCACATTTAAAAAGGCTGATGTGATGTCATTTAGAAGCAAATAGAAGCAAACTGCATTTTATGTGTTTATTCTTTTTGGATAAGTTCAAGGTTAAATCTAGACCCTGAAAACAGCAGCTGCAATGGAATTCAAAATGCAAGAACAGCTAAATAGGTCTCGTGGGGAGATCTGCTTTCTTAACTGCTGATTCTGAACATCAGTGCTGAAGCAATGTTGATGAAAATTCCAGATTTATCCAAATGATATTGGGAATATGACAACAAATGGCAAACATCTGTTGAGGATCATGTGAAATAATCAAAAACATCTAACAAGGCTTATTTAAGCCTTGTGGCTTCTCTCAATATAAATTACTCTACATAATAGATTTAGATATACAATATGGCACAATGTGCTACAATGATACATTTTTAATCAGCCTGCTCTGTGAGGGCCATCCATACATGAAATCAGCTTTGTACAGGAGGACTGCCATCTAGTGGGACCATTAAAAAAAAAAACAGCAAAAGTTTATCTCTTCTTGGAAATAACAATGATTTTACTGTCTATCACAACTGATGCTCCCAGTATTTGTTTACCTGAACATGCAAATGTGAAAAGACTAAATGCAAAAGACAACCTGCTGCTAGAAATGCATCACATCGATGCCTTTTCTATCGAACTGAGGCAGTCGGTTTGTGTTTTTAATAAGGCATGTCAATGGCCACTCATTCTTTTAAATATGACATCTTTATAAAAGTGTCAGGTGAATGTTGTTTAGTATGCATCATACAGTAAAAGGGAAGTACAGCGTCCTTCCAATCTTACCAACCAAACACTTTACATAGACTACATTCACTACGCTCACACATTTGAATACTATGCATAGATGGTGTTTTTTCCCCTTTTTGACAGTCTGGGTTGGGGAATAGTATGTTGCCCAAGTTCATTAAGGTCCCCGAATTACAGTCTCCTCTTGAGCTACAGCAGCCCCCGACAGTGGCCTGTGGATGCAAAACGTTTCCCTTGACAGTCACCCTTATTGTGGTTAGCTCTCCACCTGGCACATCAGTCTACTGATGATTATTCTGCAGATCACTGCTCAGCGCTGCTGCTGCTGCTACCCCCGACACTGACTGTGGCTGAGCCGAGCGACAGGCGACATCAATGAGGGTTCTTGAGTTTTTGCATATTGGCGGTCCTAGCCTCGTGCTGCTGCTGTTTCTGTTTCTTAAGCTGACGATAGGCCTCCACTGCTCGTTCCCGCTCCTCTTCCATGATTCTCTGTCGGGCCATGGAGGGCTTTGCTGTGGAGGCTGCAGTGTGGCCAAGAAGAGAGTTCAGAAGCAGCTCCTTTGATGCTTTCTGGACAAAAAACCCCAAACAAACAAGAAAAAAACAGTTAGGCTTTTACTCAAACATCAGTAGCAATGAGAAATCGTGATCACTGCGTGGCGTGATTACCTGAGATTTGACCTGAGCTTTCCTGGGTTTGACATTTAAAGATGGAGGAGCCATTGTAACTTCACCAAAGGGAACATCATCTACAAAACAAAAGCCATCATATGAAAATCTTCTTGCCACTCTGGTGTAGCCCTAGTTATAACACCTGACCTACACTCACCAGCACTCTACAAGGTACACTGTGATAGTACTATCTTGGACTCCCTTTTGCCGTCATCACCCCCTTAATTCTTCATCGCACAGCTACATTTTGGTCCATCTTAACATGACAGCATCACACATTTGCTGCAGCTTTGTTGACTGCACAGCCATAGTGACAATCTCCTATTCCACCACATCCCAAAGGTGCTCTATTGGTTTGAGATCTGGTGACCGTGGAGGCCATTTGTTTAAGCCAAAGTTTGGTCCTACCCTCCAACTGTCAAATGGATGTACGTGATGAAAAACAAGAGCGTACATTTATGAGGGCACAGACAGAAAAGACGAGTAAACATCGATAACCTTATGGTCACTTTTTATGATAGCAGTTAGAAGGCATTCAACACTGCACCCCTTGTGGCTTAACAGGAAGCCATGATATTATGAACTTGAATTGAGTGTTTACTTTAATGTCAATGGCCCAGGTGATTTGTTTTTGCGTCATTTGGTTTTATGTCTCTGCCTAAAACAGGCAAGCTTTTTTGTTCATGTTATTCTGAAAGCCGAACCTGAGATTCACAGTGGCACTTCAGCCGGAGATCTGAACATTCCTCAGAGGGACGGGATCGAGACAGTCCTGCAAGAACTTGCTTGCTGGTTCTGCACCACTTTGTGACCAGTAAAAAAATGTAATGTTTGGTGGTACATTACAGAAGAGACAATCCCCCCATGCTTGGCTTTGAGCACTGATCTTGACAGCAGTGTTGCAGAACTACTTAATGCTGTGCTTGTACACAGTCAGTGTTTCAATCTGTCAAAATGTGATCCAGACTTCAGACACTCTTAAAAGAAACTGAATAAAAAGGATATCTGGTTAATGCAACCTCTTGCTGGTAGTACCAACACATTGAAAGTACAAAGAACCTCCCAATGAACAGAGATGTGCCAAAACTTGGTCCGGTGCAAGCGTGTACTAGCAAATGTTCCTTATAAAACCTGCATTTCTTACCTACAAACATCTGTTCTTCCATCTTGTCCTCTCGTCTGTCCAGCTTTTTCTGCTGTAGCTTCTGTAGCTTCAGTTTACCATACCTGCAAAAAGAAAAGCACAAACATACAGTACTTCACGAAAGTCTTGAGCGACCCCTTGTTATTTTGCTAGGAAAATGGGGCAAAGGTGAAATATGTGCAAATATAAATGGAAATAGGGTATATAATGAAAAAGCTGTTTATATAATTCTAAATGAGAGCAAAAGTCAAAATATGGTATGACCATCTTTATTCTTCAACACAGCTTGAATTCACTCCCACACTGCTTCAGTGATGCTGAGGTCCGGACAGTATGCTTTTACTATATTGGCACTGTGTTAGGGATAACTGTCATGATGAAAAATGAAGACACTTTTTAGATGTTACTGCATGGCAGATCAGAATCTGATCTTTTTCTACATTTACAATTCCATCAATTTAGACAAGATCCCAACAGCACCGGCTGAAAATGCAGCCCCAAACCATGACAGTCCCCACTGTGTTTTAGAGATGGCTGTAGACACTCAGTGTGTCTCCTGATGACAATTTGAACCAAAAATTCCACATTTGGATTCATCACTCCATAAAGACCTGTTGTCGCTGGTTTTCAGTCTAGTTCTTGTGTAATTTGGCATACCTCCACCTGTTCTCTTCGTTTCCCTTTCAGAAGAATGGCTACTTAACAGCCACTATGCCAATGAGACTATTTCTGATGAGGCTTCACACTGAACAGTAGATCGACTGACTGAAGGGCCAGATACATCTCTCAGGTCTTCTGTCAGGCCTTTGCTGGATTTTTGCCTATTTCTTATGAACATGTCTTTCAGATCCTGTTCACCTGCTGCAGATGTTTGTTCTTTTAAGGCCTGCCACTTCTTTTTACCTCCACTTGTCCAGTTTCCTCATATTTTTAAGGACACACCACACACCATGCTCAGACAGGTTTTCAGCTAACAGCTCTTCAGGAATCACCTTTTTGATGCAAAATTATTATTTCATGTTTGGCATTTTGAAATGGGAGCAAATTATCTGTTTGTGCGACAGGCTGCTATTAAAGTGTTTAAAGATATGACTTAAAATAGATTCTTTGCTAAGCTGTCTCATGTGCAGACAACACTGGAGTTAGGGTCCTTTTATGCTTGAATGATCCACAGGTCAGTGCTATGTGGTTAAAAAACAAAAACAAAAAAAACTTCCTTCTTCTTAAAATGGTCAGGTACAAGGAGTGGACTGAGAATACGATTTCCCAGATTATTTTATTCACAAGATGTTTTAAGTGCCTTATTCTCTGCTGGGTGAATCAGTTTTACAGCTTGTTAAGCCGTACCTTAATAAAAACCTCTGAATGAAGCGCAAACTGTGATGCACTGTCATGGGAATGTGTGTGTATTCACTTGGTGACTTAGAAAATGTAATAAATGATATACTTGAATCTAATCAGTTGCTTAGTCGCTTTTACACTGCTGGAATTGCAGCTGCTAGAACACATACCAAGAACACCAGTTTAATCAATCAAATTAATTTCACTTTGATCTGCTGGGAAACTATAGCAATTTTCATGTCTTCTTTATTAGGCATGAAAAGCCCATTTTAGATTGGTTAGACACTGCCAACACCACCCCTTACATATTGCATGGTAATATAGGGCCCTGGAGAACTACTGCTTGAGGCCACTTTAAAAATTACAAGAAAATCTGGCACCTGGGAATTAAAATACACCTACCCCTTTTGCACAGTAGTGGATTAGAGAATATATATATTTAATATTTTACTGTTATTTAATCCATGGTATGAAAATAAAAATATCAGTACCCAGAAACCTGCAAAGAAGCAAAATTAGGGATCAGAACAAGCAAAGACTATCTGTGCCACAAACACCATTATAAGGCTTTGGTTTTAATTTAAACTGCACTTACTCCTTCTTTCTGTCAGATCTACTGTGCGCAGGCCTCTCTTGTTTGTCTGGATCCATCTCAGGCTGTCTCTCTACTTGGTTTTTGGAGAGGAACATGATGTGTTTGGTCTCACGCTCCATCCGCCGCACGTAACCTTTCTCGCTTTCCAGTCGGCCCCTCTTGAAATGTGGGATAGGTATGTCTCCATCCTGAGAATACTCTGGCTTATCTTCAGGGAAGATGGGTAAAGTGACAATAACGTCATCGTTAGCTAGACACAAAGTCACGACTCTATAGTGTATTTAAAAAAAGAAAACAAGACCCCCCCCCCCCGCGCGCTCACCCTTTTTCGGCTTTTTGGGTTTTAGGGACCCCGTTTTCATTCTGTCCTTGGCCTTCATTATTTCTCGTAGTCTGAAGGGGATGTGTTGAAGGTGGTCCACTTGTTTGGCTTTCTTGTTTTTATCACCTCTTTGGAGCTTCGTATTACTGAAGGTTAGACAATACAGACAGGATCCAGAAAAAAAGGGGTTTTTTTCAGGCACACGTCTTTGCTTAAAACTTTGATTTAATCTGACAGTTCGCAACTTGACTTGAAGAGCCAGTAACATCTAGCTGCTGTTGCTAACTAGCTTAACTAGCAGCTTTTCTATTACACATTAGCTTCCTCACGTTACCTTGGGCGTTGTCCGGTTTTTCCCTCCTGTTTCCCCGAATCGGGTACTTTGTTCTTCTTATTCTTCCCCATGCTACAAGGCTTAATTTGACTGCAAAACAAAACGACAAAACACAACACACGTGGAGCACTGCGCTCAGCTTTCTACTGAAGATCAATCTGAAGCTAGGAGTGAAGGATGAGCGCTCACTCTGTAGCTTTTTTTGGGGTCCTGAACTCACTGGTTGAGTGGCATTTACCCGGTATGCATTTACTGTTGTTACACATTAACGCCTGAATGGTATTAACTCCTCGCTTATTTATCAACTCACAGATTTGTGGGAAAATATTAATACCTTTAACTTTTTTCCAAATTTGGCTTTTCCAAAGACCTAAAGTGGAAGCTTAAACATTGACGTGAACCTTAAAGATAAAACTCTTGCTTGAATGTCAGTGTATAAGTAATTTAATTACATACAAGTATGTACTGTCTATGAAAAAAGTGAGAAAAAAAGGCATTTTATTGAGAGGTACATTGATTTTATCCCAGAGGACTAGACATGAAATGTGAGACGATCTTTGGTCTGGCGGCCAACTTCATTGGTTCAAGAGATGCTTACACTTCCTGCCACCGCTAGAGGGCGTCGTCACGTCAGTTTTGGATTACAAGTTACTCATTTCACTGAGAGATTAGTTTGGTTCGCAATCTAGACTTCCCGTTAGTTCACTAGCCATTTTGGTGCCCTGGGCCAGTTAAAGGTCCCGTCCTGGGACCTATGCCCCTTCCATCCCAATCTGAATCCCTAACACCAAATGACACGTTTGACTTAAACATAAACACACATCACACAACAGGGTTCCTTCACCTGTAAACAATAGAAAGGTTATTTTAAATAATAGATATTTCTGGTATTCTTAAATGGAATCCTTTAAAAAAAAAAGTCAAATATGTGGCAACATTGCATCCAAATAGAAACTGGGATCAGTATGCAAGCTACTATTCACATTGTTGTATGTTTCTGTATATTTTTGCAGATGCATTTGTGCAGATCATCCGTGATGAGGGTGTAGGAGCACTGTGGAATGCGACCTTCCCGTCCCTGCTGCTGGTGCTGAACCCCGCTATCCAGTTCATGATTTATGGGAGCCTGAAGAGGAAGCTGAGGAGAGGTGTTCCCAGGGAGGTGAGTGAGAAAAAAAGAGAGGAGAAAGAGACATAAGACTACACAGACATTATCATATGTTGTTCGAATGGCACATATATTGTTATTCAAAATTTAGATTTGTATATGTATGTAAAGTACCAGTCAAAAGTTTGGACACACCTACTCATTCAATGTTTTTTTTTTTTTTTGCTACATTGTAAATTAATGCTGAAGTCATGCAGACTATGAAGAAACACATGTAATAAACTTAAAAGTGTTAAACAAACCAAAATATGCTTTAGATTTTAGATTCTTCAAAGTAGCACCTTTTGCTTTGATTACAGCTTTGCACACTCTTGGCATTCTCTCAGTCAGCTTCATGAGGTAATCGCCTGAAATGGTTTTCCAACAGTCTTGAAGGAGTTCCCAGAGGTGCTGAGCACTTGTTGGCTGCTTTGCCTTCACTCTGCGGTCCAACTCATACCAAACCATCTCAATTGGGTTTAGATGTTGAGATGTTTGAGCTACTTGAACTCTGTGAAGCATTTTGGTGGGCTCTTATCTGGGGTGCTGTTAATTTGTGGTTTCTGAGGCTGCTAACTCTGATGACCTTATCCCGTGCAGCAGAGGAACCTCTTGGTCTTCCTTTCCTGGGGCGGTCCTGATGAGAGCCAGTTTCATCATAACATTTGATGGTCTTTCCGACTGCACTTGAAAATACTTTCAAAGTTCTTGAAAGTTTTTGGACTGACTGACCTTCAATTCTTAAAGTAATGAAGGACTGTTGTTTTTCTTTACTTAGTTGAGTAGTTCTTACCATAATGTGGATTAGAGCATTACTCAAACAGGGCTATTCACTGTATACCAACTCTACCTCTTCACAACACAACTGATGGTCTCAAACACATTAAGAGAGCAAGAAATTCAAGAAATTAACTCTTGACAAGCACAGCTGTTAACTGAAAGCCACTCCAGGTGACTACCTCATAAAGCTGAGTGATTTACTAAATCATTTCATATGCATTTCTTCATAGTTTGGATGACTTTAGTATTAATCTTCAGTGCAGACCATTTGTAATGAAAGACCACAGAATTAGAAGGTGTGTCCAAACTTTGACTGGTACTGTATGTATGTACCCCCCCCCCCGCACCTTAACCTCAGTGGTACGTTTTATTATGTTTTTTTTATTATGTTCAATCACCACAGTTTGGAAAGTACAACGTGTCAACAGAGAGGTCAAAGGTGCTGTTCAGTCTCAGAACTATCAACTGTCTGCTGGTCACCATGTTGAGTTTGTCATCTTTTTTGAAAACACTTTGTTTTCACTCGTTCTCTGATTATACAAACAATCTGTACACAAAATAGGCATCCAGCAAGTCACCAAGGCACAATAGATCAGTGTCACAAAATTCCAGGCCTCAGGGGAGGTTAATCCTAAGCTTACTCTCATTCAAATACATTAGACCGGGGCATTGTACGGCCCGTATTACATTCAGTATTAGATAGCACTGTCTTCTTTGGTCAAAGATACAGCAGACAAAAAAAAATCTGTATTATTGACAGTTTACACTTGCTCCTTTTAGGTTCTGCAGTTCAGCTGCCCAAAACCAGCATGTGATCAGTCATTTAATACAAACATCAGTCATGCATATTTTGATAACAGAACAGCCAGTTTTGATATCTATGGGTAAACCTGGTGAGCATGTGTCCCCACAGACCTGAGTGTTTTAATCTAGCTTTTCCCTGACACCTAGTGGAGACTGAGAGAAGATATGTGGTATATGATGAATATGAAAAGAAAAGAATTAAATAAGGTTTGCAGTTTAAAAAAAAAAAAAAAAGCAATTTCAGAACAATTTTTGTGGGTACACTTCATAGGCTCAGTAAAATACTGTGATAAACAACTATAAATAAAATGAGTTACACAACATTCATGAAGTGATGAGGCCATTCAAACCCCCCCCCCAAAAAAAACCAAGTTATTTTTCCTTTAGCCCCTCGTCCTGCTGCACATACTGACAGAAACCTCTTTTTGTTTACTTTGACAAATAACCATAACAATACAGTTCAATAGCACTAGTTTAAAAGTTAAAAAGTAGAACGTTAGAATAAAGTTAACAAAGTTAAGAAATAAGTTAATAAAGTTAAAAAAAAGTTCAGCTAAAATAAATTATAAATTTAGCAGGCTAAAGTGTACAGTAGAGATGGCTGTATGAACAGAGGAGGGTTGCTCAGGCTCTGTATCAAGAACAAAGGCATCGGTCTTCCTCAGCAGTAGTAGCAGATCTACGGCCATGGGTTCAATTGGTGCAACCGGAGAAGCCAGCAATGTGGATGGAGGGGGATCCACAGGAGTAGCAGTGCTGATCTGATATCCTTGAGGACCAGTGCAGGGGTCGGCATAAGGAGAGTAGGGATGTTGAGGCTGTGTAGCAATAGGGAGGGGATCAAGATGCTCTAACATTGGAAGCAGTTGTTGTACACTCTGTCTCTGAAGAAGGTTGCCTCTGTCTTGCCTCTGGTTTGAATGGGTCTAGCGTAGGGAGCCAATGATGTGGATGCAGGGGAGTTTGCAAGAGATGCAGGGAGGACGTACCACACACAGGCACACTGACACTTAACCCCCTTGGCCTGTTGAGCTTCCTGTGCAGGTTTGGATGCAGTCTTAAACCTGCAGTGAGCAACATTTAATGGAAATATTGAATAAACTGACACTTGATTTGAGAGTCACAGCAAGGTCAGTTCTTGATATGAGGAGGTTCTGTATGTCAGCTGTATAGTTTTGGAGAACAGTTGTTTTGTCATGGCAGTAAAATTTACAGTATTTTTAACATCTGTAATAACCCTGATCTTCACCTGAAGGTCTGAGTCTTGTATTAATTTGAATGTTCAAGCTGCCAAACAAGTCTGAGTAAGGCTTAAAAATATTTCACAAATATATTTGTCATCTGTTGAAATGTGCAAAATTTCAATCTTTGATCTGATCATGCACAAATATGTTTCTGCTGAGACTCACAGAGGTCAGTCATATGTGGGAGACCACAGTGTGAGACCAGGAGCTCACTGGGTTTGAAGGAGCAGCAGGAGGAACAGTGGCTGCTGCTGCTGTTTACAGGCCACTGATACAGCAGGTTCTATGGAGATGGTTCAACATTCAACAGCATTCATGGTTGCAATTTGCAAAATCGTGCACATCATTTGGACAACAGTTGCATAAAATTATTGAAACACGCACACATCACACACACACACACACACACACACACACACACACACACACACACACAGGTCTGCACCTCATAGCTCTGTCAAACAGCTGATCATCACTTTTCATTTATCAACTGGGCATAAAAAAATATAGCAGTAGAAAGGGAAAAAGGGTATGCGTTTAGTGTAAAGAATATAATAAAAAAAAACAGTAACCCACAATTAATATAATCACTGTTGGCTTCGTAGTTAGTTGTAGCTCATTGACATTTATGTTTCCATCCTAAGTCGTACATGCTCCTAGGTCTCCATGGGTTTTAGAGGTGTGAAATGACTTTTGCATAAGTCACCATTAAAAAAAAATGTTTGCTGTATTAAATACATCCCCTGATCTGAGACATCTTTTCAACTTTTTTTTTTTTTTATACAGGTGACATGAGGAGTGAGTGTCCATACATGTGCCTGATGAGTATGCATCAGATTACAGCGCGAAGCTGCAGTAAAGCGTCACATGAATAGAGCAGGTGTGTGTTTACCTGTGAGAGGGAGGGAGGCCGGGATGGATTACCAGCCATAATGCAACTCAATCTGAGAGACTGCTGATGAAAGGAGAATGTCGCTGCTCATACTGGTAAGTTCTCAGCTTCGGGCGTTACATAACTTTTGGAGATAGTGGAAAAAAGGTGAGAATAACTGGAGATATCCTGTGAAAACCCCACAGCTCAGTGCATCTATTTGCACATATTTGAGAGCCTATGGCTATAATACTCAAATAATCCCTGTTCAAAAACATCTGCACTTGTCTCTTCAGGACAAATGTCTGTTCAGGACAGTCTCAGGAACAGGAAACTGCTGTCCCCCCACCCCCCCACCCCCACCCTCCCAAATCCCAGTAGGCCAATCCTGCGTGGGTACAAGTGATGAGGGAATCATCAGTTTATTGGCAGGTGGGGTCATAATCTTCTCTAACACTGTACGGTATAAAAGGACTGCACTTAATGTTACTTATCATTTAACAGCAGCCCAGACCTCTATCACACTACCCTCATAATCAGCTACCAACAAAGCAGCACAGGGGTGAGTAGAAGAGCTTAGATAATATTTTTTTAGATGCTGACTGATTTGAATGCTCTGATTCTTTTTGGACACAGTGGCTCAATTTATCATAGGAAATTTATTATTGCTACATATAAATTTTCATCTTTTTAATTTAAGTTTTACAAATTTTTAATACTTAAAAGAAAAGTGGATTTTAATTTCTAGATCTTTTTAGCATTCATCCAGAATGTAGGTGGCAGTTTGTTATCCAGAATAGTAAGTACTATATTACTATACTATACTATATGTAATGGCTGGATGGATGAAATGTTATCGGAATAGAAATTCAGTCTGTTCTTACTTTATTGCGTAGGCCTGTATAGCTCTGTCAATGAGGTATTAATTCGAAATAGTTGATTTTATTGGAGATGTAAGAAGCAGATTATAAATATATTTATAAATTATGTAATTTGATTATATTCAGATGTTTCTAATATTCTGTCCCACCTTGTTTATGCATAATGGAAGGACAGCAACTTAGAATCACCTAAAAACATATATGCACACTGACATACAAGTTGCATTGATTTGCATTTTTTTAAACTGGGAAAATAAATATATAAACTGAATTTCAAGCTATTGTCAGGGTAAATCTAGAAGCCACTTCAGCACATCCCCACAGTAATCTGATTATGAGGGTGCTTTGAAGCCTGAAGGGATCGCAGTGTTTGATTAGTAACACGAGCACATGTCTTGATATGAGTGCATTTCTTCAGTTGTTTTTAGGATTTTGTGACTGCAGTCAGATGTCGAAGTCAATGTTTTAGGCACTGCATTTTTTTTTAATGACACAGTGACTGTCCTTTCCTAGTTGGAATAACAGAAGCATGAATTTGGAGGTGGCCAAACCCGAAGGAAATACCGGCAGCAAAGCCCCCCTCAGAGCCACGGGCCCCGGCACCGCACGCAAGTCTGCGCCCAAGTTCAAACAGAGGAACTCGCGGCAGTTCAAGAGCAAGCCGCCCAAAAGAGGAGTGATTGGGTATGTCTCTCTTTGATAAGCTCTCATGAGTCATCGAAGTTTGTCAAATTTCCTTCATTAAAGCTTATCATTTTCTTTCCTCACTAGTTTTGGAGAGGAGATACCAGGAATGGAAGGTCTTGGGACTGGTAAGTAGAAAAAATAAGTCAGGTCATTACGCCACCAGACCTGCTTACACACATACACATGACACTACTGTTCTTTTGATTTGTTTTTTCTGTTTTAGACATCACTGTGATCTGCCCATGGGAAGCATACAGCCATCTAGAGCTACATGAACTTGCCCAGTATGGCATCATCTGACACGCTCTGTTTTTATATCTCAGAAATGTTTCGATATTTAGTTTCAACAATCTTCACCAATACTGGCTAAAAATGTAATATGTCTTTATATGTCTGTGAATCCTGTTTTTTTTTCTTCTTATATATTTTATATGGTAAACCTAATTTGATAATGATCTCAAGCTGCCATGTTCACAAACTGTAACTTGAATGAGTCCTTGTGTCATTGCTTGAGGCTGCGGTTTTAGCTAGACGTGTGTTAGCTTGATTGCTTGCCAAGAGGAGTTTCAGCACAACTGTCAGCGCCGTCTTTATTATATTTAATCAAACTCTTGAATAAATCTTGACATTTTAAAATCAATTTCAGTGATTTGATTTTGTCCTATTATTTAATGGTGTTTTACCAACCCACACTGTGTGTGAGACGTTGCATTATTCCCATTCTAAAGGCCGCATTTTCCCACCATTAACAAAAAGAAAGAAAGAGGGTAACAAATGTGATCACTGATGAACTGGAAAGTGGCAAGCCTGTCACTTAGAACTGCTCTTCCATCTCTATGATAATTATGGTACATTTAGCGGTTGTTGGAGCAGTCGTATAGTGTATAGGAGAACAAGAGTGTGTGTGTGTGAATGTGTGCCATATTAAATCTTATTAATACAGTAGACAAAATGAAATATTGTTTGTTTAATATGCTGCAAAACCACTGTTAGTTTTTTGGGGGTTTGCCCAGGTAAAAGGGTGAAATACACTCTCTGGCCACTTAATTAGGCACACCTGGCTGTCTGGTTGGAACTCTTGGCAGGAAGAAACATGCTGGATTCAAAGTCACTTAACCCTTACATACTGTTCATATTCACATATGGTCTGGGTAAAATAAAGGTTAAAATAAAGTTTCAGAGAGCAGGGACAGTGTATTTTTTTTATTACTAATTTCTTTTTAGGTTTTCCAGCACTGAGTTTTGGAGAAAAACATCTATTATAACAGAATATCACGTCCCTTTTCACCTGAGACATGAAAACAAAAACAACCGTAATGATTTAAATACATTTTATTAAATGTGAAAATAGCAAGAGCATTCTGGAGCCGTTGGATTAATTTATTATATTACAACCATTAAACACTGTCCTCACTCATAAAAAACCCTCATAACTACCATCTATAATTATCAATAATAATTCAATATTAATTAACACTCAGAACATAAAACATAGAAAAACTTGCTCGTGGCAAACTAGCCTGTGCTTTCAAAGCAGTGACAGGAAACCTTACATGTGCTTCAATGTCTCAGTCACTGAAATGGCAGCTCAGGTGCCTTTATAACTTATAACCCAAATCCCCTCTTTTGATCTCATTATTTGATCAAATTATTTATTTACATTGCAGGTGCTTGTGCTTGCACAGTGAATATCATATCTGTGCCAAGGCACCCTCTGACCCCTGTATGTCCTCTGTTTCTCATGTGCACCTTATCTATTTCACTGCTTTGAGATTCCCCACATGACCCTTCAAAGACCAGTATGTACCTGTCTCTGTATGAACCTGGTCATATGTGGTGGGAACACTATCACAGCTATCATGACAATGTCAACATTTTCTCTCGATAGTTTGTGTTGGAATTTGCTTTCCTCTTTTAAATCATGTCTCACTTCCATTTGCAGTTCAATCTGAGGTTGAGTTGCTTTTAAATTGTGACAAACAAAGCCAGAATTTAAGGACACCCAGAACTCACTGAACATTGACCAGCATAGCGCTGTATTCTTCACTCCATGCCACTTCTACACTTTATGACGCTTGATGCGTTCCATCAGTCGTAGGGTAATGAATAGCATCAGAATCTGGACCCCAAATATAATGGTCACAACCGTTCCTAACAGGCCCTCATGCTGCTCGATCCAGCGAGAGATTCCACCCAGGCAACCTCCCAGGAAGATCACACTCTGAGCAGTAAATTCATCCAGTAATTGGGCCCCGACACCACACTGGGAGTTCCACACTGTGCCGTTCTCCAAAGGATCCACACAGCATGTTGCAGGGACGCCGCAGGCCAGCACTCCTGGAGCTGAGCAGTTGTAATATCTGAAGAAAGAAAAACAAAAAAACCAATAAAAACCTCACAGCTCATTAACTTCTTCAACTCATTCCTACATCATGACCAACTGGCTTTGATTTACTTTCAAAAAAGTAGAAAATATTTCCAAGCTGCTCACATGTTAAACTCCCAGTCTCTGAAGTTGTCCGCCCCACAGCACTGCAGATTTGACTGAATCTCATCTGTGATGAACCTCAGATCCAGGTCATCTTGGTAGCGTGACATTGCAGCTAACATACCTGACCGCAAGTAAACTCCAATCTGATCTTGTAGAGTATGGGCCAAAATGGCGATGATGACTTGGGCTGTAATGAGCGCCAACACAGTGGCTGAGAATAGCTTCAGTAAGCAGTGGTTCTCTCTTAGGGCACCTACACAGCCTGTCAGGCACAGCATAGTGAGCAGAAAGCCCACACTCACAAGTATCAGCATTGGGTCAGTGCCGATACTGCCGATCTTCTCCTGAGCAAAGGATTCCTTGCTGATAAGACCCCAAAACCCCAGACCAAGAATCATCAGGCCCAGAACTGTGAACATCAGATTGCATAGGATCAGAAAATACTTTAGGAAATAGTCCACCAAAGAATAACTGTAATAGTGATGGATCCTTGCAAATTCATGACTGGTGTGTTCCTGTCCACTATTTGTCCCTGCTTGAAAATCAGCAGTGACCAAGCCAAGCTCCTCAGCATTGTTTCTTGTAGAGCCTGTCTTTAGACACACAAAAACAAAGAAATAAAAGCCAACTCAGAAATGTAACTACACAGAGGAACACACTATTCTGAAACAAAATTAATAACAAACCTACCTTTGGTAAGAGTGGGCTGGTCTCATTCTGAGTAGCGGCTCTTCTCAGCCATGGCCAAGTTATTCTTTCTATTGGCAAAAATCGCCTCATCTTGTCAAACACTGGGAGATATTAGCTGGTCAGAATGACACAAGGTAAAATGTAACACAGAGCACTCATTTCCTACAATACAGAGGAGCATGTGAGCTGAGGTGGAGTAACCATTGCTGTGTTTAGCCTCAGGCGTGGGATTTCTTCATCATGTGAGAGTCACAGTGAGGGGATTAAAAGGGTATCGCAGCATGTTGGAGACACACACACACACACACACACACACACACACACACACACACACACACATCCACACAAAAGGGGATCTGAATAGCACAGGCTATGCTCGATTGAAGACTACTCGCATACAGTAGGGGAAATAATTATTTGATCCCCTGCAGAACCTGAATTAGGTTTGCTCACTTACTAAGAAATGAAGAGTCTCTAATTCTGATGGTAGTTTCATTTTAATGGAGAAAGAGACAGGATATCAACCAAAAATCCAGAAAAAACCCACATTATATAAAAGTTATAAATTGATTTGCATGTCACTGAGTGAAATAAGTAGGCGCCAGAATTCTGGCTCCCCCTGATTGGCTGTGTGCCCATGTGCCACACAGATTATGATCAATCAAGCAAGCATATAATGATGTGCATAAAGTACATCTGTCCACAGAATCAATTTCTTCCAATCTAACTTAACCACCAGCATGGGCAAAGCAATGTGAAGTCAGAGGACATCAGGGACAAGATTGTAGAACTGCACAAAGCTTGGAGGCTACAAGCCATCAGTAAGAAGCTTGGTGAGAAGGTGACAACTGTTAGTGTGCTATTCAGAACTGAACAAATATAAGATCACCATCAATTTGGCACCCTCAAGTTTGAAACTCATGGAGTGAGGTAAGAACTTATGATCTGAAGGCAGTTGGGATCACAGTCAGCAAGAACACCATTGGTAACACACCATGCCATAAAGGAATGAAGGCCCCTCTGCTCAATAAGGCACATGTACGGGCCTGTCATTTGCCAACATCTAAAGGATTCAGAGAAGGCTTTGGAGACAGTGCTGTGGTCAGTTGAAACCAAAATCAAGCTCTTTGGCATCAACTCAACCCACTGTGTTTGGTGGAAGAAAAATGCTGAGGACAACACAAAGAACACCATCCCCACAGTCAAGCACGAAGGTGGAAACATTATGTTTTGGGGCTGTTTTTCTGCTAAGGGTACAGGATGACTTCACCACATTAAGGGCCCATGCACCCTAAAATCTTGGACCAGAACCTCCTTCCCGCAGCCAGAACACTGAAGATGGATCATGGATGGGTCTTCCAGCATGACAGTGAACCAAAATACACCACCATGGCAATCAAGGATTGGCTATAGAAGCACATTAAATGGAGTAGCCTAGCCAGTCTCTAGACCTCAATCCTATAGAAAATGTGTGAAGGGAGCGGAAGCTTCAAACTGCCAAGTGGCACCAAGAAATCTGAAGGATTAAGAGAGTTTCTATAAAGAGGACTGGACCAAAATCCCCCTGAGATGCTGAGATGTGTGCAAACTTGGTGACCAACTGCAAGAAACATCTTACCGTTGTGCTTACCAACAAGGGTTTTTCTACCAAGTTTTGCTTGAGGATCAAATACTTACTCCACTCAGTGACATGCAAATCAATTTATAACCTTTAAATAATGTGTTTTTCTGGATTTTTGGTTGATTTTCAGTCTCTCTCCATTAAAATGAAACTACAGGACCATAAAAATTAGAGACTGCTAATTTCTTTGAAAGTGAGCAATATAGACAGATGATACTTATATCTACTAAAGTAAAAGAACACCAGTTGGAGCTGTTTGTCCATGCAGTCAGGTCAGGTTGCCCTGGTATCATAGACAAGAACTTATTTTGCCATTTTGAATACAATAAAATCCCTTAAATCATGAAATGTTCTTCTCACAAGTACAAAAAGTTCCAAAAGCCCAGGCTCTTCTAATGTAATGCTGTGATCCTCCATGTTAACGCTCAGCCTGTCAGATTTATCCAGGTGTTTGTTATCAGTCAGTTGAAACACCAACCAAACTCAGAAATGGCCATAGATTACTTTCTGTAATAAATAAGAGGAAATGCAGCAATTCTCATGGTGGGGCTTCTGTTTGTATTTAACACCTGATATATTTCACTGTAAAAAATCCTCTGTTGCTCTGATAAAGTCATTATGAAATGATGTGCTACCGAGAGTCAATAACAAGCAGCACATGAGAGAGCAGATGTGACACTGAGTCAAAAACCAGAAAGAGAGAGAGGCCTGGTTATCTCACTCTCTGGCTCTGCTGGTCCACTGCTGTCATTCTTTCCTCTGGCTGTGCCGAACTGAGCTGCAGGGAAATGAAAGGAAGTCTGCTCACTGCTGCAGGCACTGACTGATGATGGACTCCAGGCTTGCAGTCCTTCCATAAATCTGCTTCCATGTTAATATGATTAATGAAAGAAAAACTAATTGGCCATGGTCACTGAAACTGACTCCCTAGAAACCTTTTGTGGATACACTGTGGATATTTATCAGACAGAGATTTAGCTGTTTACTGACAGTGGGGATGGGTGTTTGTGGTGTGACTGCAGATCTCTTAACACTTGTATTTACTACAGTACAGCAATATATGCATTAATCACCAGTGGAAAATAACTACTCTGAGTAATTTTAAACTGAGTATTTTCATTTGATGATACTTTTTACTCCTACTCCCTGACGTTTCCATAGGTAAATATTGTAATGCTACAATATTCCTTTAGCAGCTGTAAAAATGATGCTGAAAAAATACAATGAAAGAAAAATTAAAGAATGATTTTTTTTACTACATCATAAAAATATGATGACTGTGAAAATTATTGATTTTCTTAAAGCAGAATATTGACTTATTTACTTTACTTTCTATAATCTCTTTCCCATATAACCTTTAAAAACAAATAAATAAATAAATGTGAATACTTTTTTCCCGTGGTGCACACGAGGCAGCTTTCTGTGTTTGGCCCTGCTGTTTCTCAGCAGGTCACGGAAAGTCTCACTGGGAAAAATGAACTTCAGTTTGCTACGGTCACAAGACAAATAACCACCACCAAAAATGTTTTTTTCACTTAATTGTAAGCTATGAGTCTACACTTCAATAAGAAAATATAATGATTGTGACAGCTTGTTGGCAGGAGAAAAAGAAGTTGGATGTCAGATAGCTGTTAGTGAGCTGTTTCCTTTTAAATCTTTTGAGAGGATGGGATTTAAAAAGCATTTAGTTCTTGCCTGTTGTCATCAATGAAGATGTATGGCCCATGTGAGGTGATGTCCATCCCACCTACAGCATACAGTGCAGTATACAGTCTCTGTGGGTGTAAATGTGCTGCAGATGGCAGGGACCGCTGCCCAGTTACATTCCTTTTCAGCAGTTATGGGTGCACCTCAGCTCATATATCAGCAGGACGATCTGCAGACATCAGCATGCCCAGGGGCACATCTTTCAAACAGAATGAGGAACTCGGATCTGAAATAAATCAGAGCTGGAATTTTATTAAACAAACATACAAAAAAAAAACAGGCAAGAAAAAGCTGTTGTCCAGTGTTTCATATGACCAGAAACTGCTGTTTTTTTGAGCAGATGATTTGCAACCCAAAAGAGGAAGAAATATACAGTACCAGTTAAAAGTCATATGAATGGGTGAGTGTGTGAGTGAGTGAGTACTGTATATATAGTGGGTTACAGACTGCATAGGTTATAGACTCGGGGAAACCATTTGTTCAAAACTGTCCAATTTATGAAATCTGTGGCAGCCATGACACTATAGGCAGTCTATTGCATCACAAATGTAAACCAATTCCCATAGTTACTGTATCATGATTTTTTAAAGGGTGGATTCATGTCAGGCTGAGTGAAAAAATTCAGTAAATCAGACAAGGGCTTAGTATAGTTAGAAATGAAGGCAGCTGAGGTGTCGAGGAATATCTTGAAGACTGTAATTTCTCTCTTTAATGGCTCATTCAAAAGTAACTTGGACATATTTTCCATTTCAAAGTCTGTGATGGTGTTGAAAATTCTCTTATTAATATCACTGAATGTGTGTTTTTATTTTATTATTTTCATCAAGTAAGTATGGCTCACCAGGTTTTTATCACCCCTGCCTGTTAAAGTGTTGCTGTCATAGCCCAGATGTTGAGCAGATTGCATTACAGTAGGCAATAAGAATGTTATCCTGGAGCCATACTTCTACATCAAACACCTTCCCTGGATTGAAGCCCATAGGGAGCACAGTTGTCACATGCCACCCCCAGCACCTAAAAGACATGTGGAGCAGACATGGAAGATCTGGGATTATCAGGACCTCCCACTGTGACTATTTTAGAAGATGAAGAAGATAATACATATAAGAGATGAGGCAGGAGTGAGGTGCATATGTGTGTGTGAATGTGTTTAGGGAGATTTTGCTTTGCTGCACGTGAATGCTGCAGTGTGCACACATGCTAAAAGAACTGAGCATGTCACCGCCCTGAATCACTGACGTGGATGGGATCAGGTGGGGAAATTGCTCCGGGAGTTTTGGGGAAGGAGTTATAAGAGAGTGCTGCACAACTCATGCTTTCTCAGTGTGTCAGTGCTGCAGGAAGGTACCATTTCTTCTGGTGCTCTGATCTGGAAAGACCCTGGAACTTCTTCACAAAAAAAGGTATCGTAAACCAACGCGTCTTCACTCTAATTGAAGATAGAATATTTTTTTCTTCCAATGCAGCTTCTTGTTGTTTGTGGGACAAACACCTGGTGATGAGTTGGTGAACAAAAGGTGATCTTATGAGCTTTTCTTCAACCAAACAATTGTTCAGTAATTTTCTAACTTGGCTTGGCAGGACATCCCATTGGGCTTGTTCCTCAGCAGGACCCATAACGTAACTTCTTTTGTTTCTTAGATGAGAAAGATGAGAATAAACGCAGCTCTCATTATGCTGTGCATGACATCAGTGTGTGGAGCTCAGAAATGGAAACAAGAAACCCCTCGCTGGGACCCTAAAGGTCTGAGATGATGCAATGTCACCACTTCATTTCAAAATGATTATCAGTGATGTAACCTTTGAGCACTGAAATTAAGGTTGTGTTTGTAGAACGTGGAGTAAATAAAGGCCAACTTGCTTTTACAGTTGCATGTAACTTCTGTGCCCAGCAGAACAGACCAGCGGTAGGACGTGTTCCAACCTGACTCAGGTGCTGGACAACTGGAAATTTGCTATTCTGACCCAAGTGAAAGACTTGCTGATTAATGACCATGCTTCTGTTCTTCCTGAATACAACAGGTGAGTAATATCTGCTTCTGACTAAACTGACGGTGCACAGCAACAATAGCAGACAAACATGATATTCGAACCAAAAAAGTCTAAATGTTGAGCAAGAGTAAGTTCAAATGTGCAGGGAAAACAACACTCGGTGATGTCAGTGAACATTTGACTTGCCCTCAGAGTTGTGTGATTTAGGAATTATGTAACCTGCTCTGTGCTGCACATGAAAACACAACTGCCAGTGCCAGTAAAGTGATCCATGATTGCTGTTGTCCACATAAGGCCAACTCTGATTTGTAAATGACCTCAGTATGCTTACTGTGCCGAAAGAAAACTGGAAATGTTTCGTCATGTTCTGGCAGACATTAGTCAAAGTCAGTGACCATTTCTTCTGGTGATGGAGTTCTGGACTATGATTCTAACACCTAGAATCATAGATAATAAGACCATTTCACAGTGATCATTTAGGGTCAGGCCAGCTGTGCTATTTTTTTGTACTTTCATCAGGAGACTTCCGATCTTTACGTCTGTTATCCTGATGTTTTCTGTTGACAGTGAGGCTGTTTCTACTTAACAGCATGTCGTGACTTCCCTGTTTATGCTGCCAATTTGACTTGGTTCTCTTCTCAGTTATGTTTTGCCAGTAAACATTGTTTCTATTTCATTAAATCTTGCAGTGCCAAAGTCTTTTGAATGGTCATTCAAATACTGAAATAATTTCCTGTATGTTTCCACATGTCTCCTCTTGTGTCCAGGATCCAGCCTCTTTCAGATGCTCTGGGAGACCTCTACCGGCAGTTTAACACTCTAAAGGAAGAGCTGGGGGAGTTCACCACAAAGCTCGACAGAGTGGAGGCTTTTGTCGACGAGCTCAAGGACGGCAGATACGCTTTGCCTCAGCGACCTGCACATAGCGGCCTACACAGCTTTGGTCTTAGGTCTCCTCTGCGTGCACAGATGAGGGCTCCTGAGAAGAGGATAATCACTAGGCCGACACTCAGGAGAGCAAGGAGGAGAGGACCACAAAGATCTTAAACCTGTTGGCTTTTTGGTTCATATCATATTAATACAGATTTGTTTAAAAAAATGTTTATATATTTTTTAGATGAAGATGACTATTTTATAATATTTCTTTGAGTATGGTGTGATTAAAAATAAGATAAATAACATTGCTTTAGCGAAGCATTGTTAAAACAAATTTTGTTGACCTGTTTGTACAACATCACATTGAACCGCAAGGTGGCAGCATTTATCAAAATATCTTCAATGTATTCTGTTTTACATGCATCAACAGCTAGACGTAAAGTCAGATGAATGGCTAAAAATGTAGTCAAGGAGAGTTATATGATACCTCAGTCAGATTTTTATCACAATAATTAGCATTGTACGTCTTTGGTTTGTATTTGATTTGTTTATCCAAATATTATTAAATTATAGATTTATGTGCAACTTCTGGAGTACGCTTGTAGCAGTTTTTACCCTTAATAGGACAAAGTATTTTACAGTGTGCTATTACTTCATGGTCACATCAATGGCAGCAGTGCTGCTATGCAAAATACTGCATCTCTTGTAACAAGGACACCTTCAGTGTTGGAGAAATTACTTCTGAAGCAGAACTGCTAATCATTTCAAGGAAGAAAAAAGATCCAGAGAGCTACAGAACTGGTACAAAGATTGTTAAACTGAATCTAGACAAAGAAGTTCAAGAAATACTTAAAACTATGATGTTAAATAATGAAGCTGGCCATTTAGTACACGTCATGGTAAATGATATAACAGGAAAAAAGTTGCATACCTGTAACAAATACTGCTTAGCTTTGTTTGCTGTCAAAAGTACCCACTTACTCACAGATAATACAGACCTCCACATTTATGACAGTCAAAAATACGTCTTTCTTAAACTAGGGTCCAGGTGGGCATGTTGCATCAAGCAGGATTACTCAGTTAGCTTTTCTAAAATGGTATGGAAGAAATGCCCCACATTATTTCTACTAATAATCTATAGCAATGAAACTAGTAGTTTAATTATATGTAGTTACTTCCTCCCCGACATTGCACATCTTGTAATATGGGCAAGACGTGGAATAAAAATGTGTCCCTGGACAACATAGCTCCTGGGATCATTGGGACACACAACCTCCTCCACCATGATAAGGTGATGATGATCCCATTATTGTAGGATGCCACCATAAGGTTTGACGAATCTTCTTTTCACTTCAGATATCCAAAACTTAATAAACTAAAACAAAACAAAACAAAACAAAACCTGAACTGGCCTCGCAACACTCTCCTTCTCCGGCATCTCCTCTCCACCTCTTTATATCAGCTGTCCTTAAATAGAATTGACCGTGGAGAGAGCAGGGGGGAGAGAGAGAGAGAGAGAGAGAGAGAGAGAGAGAGAGAGAGAGAGAGAGAGAGAGAGAAAACACAGAGCAATCCCACCCACACAACAATAATAATACAGCACACAGCCATAACAGCATATTTCCAAAGCTCCTCCTCCTGGTATTTATATTAAATGGCTCCTCCAGGACCTCCTCTTCATTTTACAAAGGCGGTGCGACTACTTTCAGAGTTACAGGTCTATTATCTGACACTCACAACATGCTGGTGACTCTCTGCGCTCTCATCACTGCTCTAACATGTAAAAACTTTGACTTATGCAGACTTATACAAAAATGTTAGTGTGTTTCTCTTGACTCCATGTCTTCTTGTTGTCTGCAGGTGTGAATGGTATGATGGTGCTCACACAGAAACCTCCAGTTGTGTCAGTGATGACAGGAGAGACCGCCACCATGGACTGTAACCTGGGGCCTGTTGATGGCACTGTCTTTTGGTATAAACAGATTCCAGGAGGAGCTACTCAGTTTGTGCTGTATTTTTATCAAAGCTGGAAGTCTCCAACCTATGGCTCTGGGTTCTCCTCTCCAAAATTCACAACCACTCATCAGTCAACAACAGGTTATCGTTTGATCATCAGCAATGTGGAGGAGGGAGACTCTGCTGTTTATTACTGTAAAACATGGGACAGCTCTGTTGCTGTATCACAGTGATTTACACTGTGACAAAAACCTCCTCACTCACATTTCTGCTTTTGACACTCTTCCTCTTGCTGATAATAGATCACCAAGGAAACTCAGTGTAAACCCAACCACCAACAGGTAACAGTCAAATTTTTAAACACTGATCTGCTCTTTTTTTGATTTATTGTAACATTCATCATTAAAAATATTTTAGCAAAGCACTAAAGCATCCACACCTCCTTCACCCATATCTTTTCATCCTTAAACAAGGCTTAAAAAGATGCTAGTCTCAGTGCCTACATAGAGCTAAAATTTACATTTCCATCTGTACTAAAAGTGACAGGAATCAGACTGTTTACTGTTTTACCCTAAGGTAAACTTATACATCACTGAAAAGAACTATTATCATACATTGTATTTATAAGGTGCAAAAAATGCAGCCCTGTGAGGATACGAATATCAGAGATAAATATTTGTTTCCTTTTGCAACTGCTCACATCTCACAAATATTCTGACTGTAACAACAACAAGCTGAAGGACTACAGCTTTTATAAAAACTGAACAAAAATTAATAAGTTCAATCATTCAATTGTGGAACAGAACAAATAATCAGATTGTATTATCAGTCTTGAAAACACTACAGCCTTGTTATGAAATATAAACAGACTCATGAGGGGAATGAGATGTTGACAGTGAAAGTTAGTCTCAACAGCATGTTTCAGTTCCTCTGTCCTCATTAGTGAGAGTCAGGAGGATTTTGTACAGCCATGAGTACAAACTGAATCACTGTGGTATTCGGACAAGGAACCAAGCTGACTGTGACAAGTAAGTACTTTAAATTTGATCCTGAAACAGGAGAGATTTACTGATGACTCAGTGTTTATGCCTTGAGCTCTTGTGTTTAGGTTTTAAATTTGCTGTTTAGAGTAATTTTTGCTGTTTATTTTGATAGACAAGCTACAGATTAGATAGTAATTTTGAATTTTGTTGAATGTAATTCTTTAATTACAGTGCACAGAAACAGATGAAGAAAAACATAGTACTTTTTAATAATAAATAATTTTCCATTACTGTCACTTGCTCGATTCGCAGATGTTTTTTATTCCTTCATTTCCACCTCGTTCCTGAATGTCCTTCTATGTATTTTCAGGCTCCAGCCTCCCTCCTCCTGTCCTGACAGTCTTCCCTCCATCCAGTGCTGAGCTGCAATGCAGCAAAGCCACTCTGGTCTGTCTGTCCAGTCAGTCTGTGCAATTTGCAGATGTGACCTGGTTGGCTGGTGGGAGTCCAGTGAGCAGTGGGATCTCTACCAGCACTGCTGTTCAGAGGCCAGACCACACTTTCCAAATCAGCAGCTCTCTGACCATCCAGACATCAGACTGGAACATGGATAAGGTTTACACATGTAAAGTGTCTTTGGGCTCCCAGACTTCAGAGAAAACCATCCAGAAGTCAGGATGTCCCACTGAATAGTAGAGGACCAGAATGAGCATCAAAATCTTTTTTTTTTTTCACTGCTGTTGCTGTTTGTGCATTGCAAAACTTAGATTTTAGAAATCAGAATAAAGCAAAAAAAAAAAAAAAATTAAGCCATGACTTCATGTGATTGTCATTAACAGGTATTTACAGGAATTGCTGTTTTATGCTGACACAATAAAAGCATTTAATTAATAAATTGTGTTTCCTTGAAGGTAAATAAAAAAAATAACACACTGTTTGTGTTGCTGATAACATAAATTCAGAGTGATTGAAGAGGACCTGTAATATATTTGCTGAGGAGCACACAGAGGAGGAGAATTTGTGCAGTCTTTCTACCATAGTTAAAATAGATTAAAAAATACTGATACAATCCATGCTGTGCCATATTTGTACACTAGAGAGCATAAATTCCTAATTACAGTATAACAGGGCATTAAAAGGCAGACGAGTAACTGGTTTAAAATGTTGGTTCCAAACATGCAAATAAATCTTCACCCTCAGTCAGTGAAGCATCAGCTCTCTGCTCCTCCCTCTCTGCCTGTCCAGGATGCACCTGCAGGTCTCAGGATCTCATTTCTAACTTCATGCAAATGAAGAAGAATCAGCTCTCTGTGAAATGAGATGGAACTGTCCCTGACTGGAAATGTTTTATTTTTCTATAATTTAGTAAAACAGAGGCAGTTAACTGAATCCTGATTTGGTTTGGTCTCAGAATAGCATTGGTTGTTATCAAAGAAACTCTAAATGGAGTCCAGCTGTATGACTCATGTTTCCTGCAGCTCTGATGCTGTCACATGAAGGTTTGTGTTGAGAGGTCTTGATTTTACACAGAATATATTTTTTATTATTAATCTTTTGTCTAATTTCCTTTCATTTCCTCTTTTTAATTTTTTTTCTTCCCAGGTTTGAAGTTTTAAGTTGAAATCTTGTTAACACATCTCTATAATTGTCACCAATCGTTTTGGGGCATCACATTTACAAAAAGTCTGTCTCATTTTCTGACCTTTAGTCATATTTTTAGATGATGGAGTGGTTGTGGAAAGTAATCAAGGTGTGATAAATCAGAGAAGTGTCTTTTCTAAGTCAGTCAATAACTTTAAAAATTATTTTTCAGATATTAAAAATCTGACAAAGGCTGAAATACACGGATGTAAAGGTAAATTACTGAGAATCTGACTGTAGGAAGCAACAAGGTCAGGCTTTGTGTTAAAAAATTCAGACTCATTTAGGCCATGAAGAGAATTCGCAGTTCATAAAAGAAAAAAATTACGATGATGGTATGTTGCAAGTTTGACACATCACCAACACAACTAATGATAAATACAGACAAGCCCCCTCCAGTTAACTGCTGCAGCTTATGTTTCTCACAATGGGGGAATAGACCTGTGTTCAAAATTTTCTGACATTCGGTCAGTTGATCTTTGCTGTGGAATGTCATCACAAGGTTTGACAAATCTTTTTTCACTTCAGATTTCCAAAATTACCAAAGCATGGTCTACACACAGAGCTCAAGCTGAAACTGTCTACTTGATGCCACTTGTTCAACAACTCAAATATAACTATGAATGTTGAAAAAAGATGAAGGTAAATTGCTGGCTATGACGAAACAGTCTGTGTATAAAGTATACTGTAAAAGTAAGAGCAATAAAACACAAAACAAACAAACAAAAAAGTGCAGCAACAATACAGTATGATGATATTGTAATGGATTGACAGCAGTGACACATCACCAACACCAGTGGTTACAAATGCAGTCAGGATGAAAGGTATGCGTATAAATTTCCAAAGCTCCTCCTACTGTTAGTTGTATTAAATGGCTCCTCCAGCACCTCCTCTCTTCATGCTACAAAAGCAGTAAAATCTCCTTCAGAGTTACAGGTTTATTCTCAGCTCACACTGACAACATGTTGGTGACTCTCTGTGCTCTCATCACTGCTCTAACATGTAAACACTTTACCTTATTCTGCAGAGTTACACACAGATGTCAGTGTGTTTCTCTTGACTCCATGTCTTCTTGTTGTCTGCAGGTGTGAGTGGTGTGACGGTGGTGACACAGAAACCTCCTGTTGTGTCAACGAGGAGAGGAGAGACCGCCACCATGGACTGTAACCTGGGGACTGTTACTGGCAGTTCTGCTCGTTGGTACAAACAGGTTCCAGGAGGAGTTCCTCAGTTTGTGCTGAGATTTCGTCATGACTGGAGTTCTCCAAAATATGGCTCTGGGTTCTCCTCTCCAAAATTCACATCCACTCATCAGTCAAACACAGATTATCATTTGATCATCAACAATGTGGAGGAGGGAGACTCTGCAGTCTATCACTGTCAGACATGGGATGAGTCTGCTAAGCAGCACGTATCACAGTGATTCACACTGTGACAAAAACCCCCTCACTGATACTTCTGCTTTTTCAGACTGTCACACATGCTGATAGTAAGAGGACACAATTTCATCAAAAACACCACATTTCATTAAAACATTGCAACACATTCTTCCCTCTTTGACAGTCCATGCTTTTGTATGGAAATCTTTGTGCCATGTGTGTTTCTGTTGTTGCTGATGCTACCATTGTTGTGGGATATCACCATAAGTTTTGACAAGTCTTTTTTTTTCACTTCAGATATCCACAATGTAACAAAGGATGGCCCACAGAGAACTACAACTGAAATTACTTGATGTCACATGCTGAGAAACTTTAAAATCTAACTGTGATCATTAACCAACAATAAAATGTCAAATACAGCCAATAAGAAGTTTGGTCTCCTGTAGGTCAGGAAGCAAGAATAAAAGCATAAAAGGAATTTAAAAAGAAAGAAAGAAAAGAAAAAACAACAGCAACACAATAGTTGTAAATACAGTCAAGACAAAAAAATATACATATGTATTTCCAAAAGCTCCTCCTCCTGTGAGTTGCATTAAAAGGTTCCTCCGGCACCTCCTCTCTTCATCCTACAAAAGCAGTACGGCCACTTTCAGACTCCATTCTCGGCACACTGACAACATGCTGGTGACTCTCTGTGCTCTCATCACTGCTCTAACATGTAAAGATTCTGACTCATACTGCAGATCAGACCTAATGTCAGGTTGATCAGTGTGTTTCTCTTGACTCCATGTCTTCTTGTTGTCTGCAGGTGTGAGTGGCGTGATGGTGGTGACACAGAAACCTCCTGTTGTGTCAGTGAGGAGAGGAGAGACCATCACCATGGACTGCAACCTGGGGACTGTTAGTGGATTTTTTGCCTTTTGGTATAAACAGATTCCAGGAGGAGCTCCTCAGCTTGTGCTATATTTTTATCATAGCCATAGTTCTCCATACTATGGCTCTGGGTTCTCCTCTCCAAAATTCACATCCACTCATCAGTCAAAAACATATTATCGTTTGATCATCAGCAATGTGGAGGAGGGAGACTCTGCAGTCTATTACTGTCATACATGGGACAGCTCTGTTAATGAGTACGCATCACAGTGATTTACACTATGACAAAAACCTCCTCACTCACATTTCTGCTTTTTGACACTCTTCCTCTTGCTGATAATAGATCACCAAGTAAACTCAGTGTAAACCCAACCACCAACAGGTAACTGTCAGACTTTTAAACACTTTTAAACACTGATCTGCTCTTTTTTTGATTCAGTGTGACGTTCATCATTAAAAATATAGTAGCAAAGCACTAAAACATGCACACCTCTTCACCCACATCTATTCATCCTTAAACAAGGCTTAAATAGGTGCTAGTCTCAGTGCCTACATAGAGCTACATTTTACATTTCCATGTGCACAAAAAGTGACAGTAATCAAACTGTTTTACCCTAAGGTTAACTTATACAGTACATCAATAAATAAGAGTTATTAGTATGAATTGTATGTGTAAGGTAGAAAGAAAATGCAGACATGTGAAGATAAGGACATCAGAGTCAAACATTTGCTTCAAATCAATCAAATCAAATATTCAGTCTTTCTACCATAGTTAAAATAGATTAAAAAAATACTGATACAATCCATGCTGTGCCATATTTGTACACTAGAGAGCATAAATTCCTAATTACAGTATAACAGAGCATCAAAAGGCAGACGAGTAACTGATTTAAAATGTTGGTTCCAAACATGCAAATAAATCTTCACCCTCAGTCAGTGAAGCATCAGCTCTCTGCTCCTCCCTCTCTGCCTGTCCAGGATGCACCTGCAGGTCTCAGAATCTCATTTCTAACTTCATGCAAATGAAGAAGAATCAGCTCTCTGTGAAATGAGATGGAACTGTCCCTGACTGGAAATGTTTTATTTTTCTATAATTTAGTAAAACAGAGGCAGTTAACTGAATCCTGATTTGGTTTGGTCTCAGAATAGCATTGGTTGTTATCAAAGAAACTCTAAATGGAGTCCAGCTGTATGACTCATGTTTCCTGCAGCTCTGATGCTGCCACATGAAGGATTGCTTTGAGAGGTTATTTCTAGTTAAATGTTTAGTTGCCATATTCATCTTTTGTCTAATTTTCCTCTCATTTCCTCTTTAAATTTTTTTCACAGTGTTGAAGTTTCAAGTTGGAAGCTTGTTAAAAAATTGCCACCAATTGTTTTGGGGCATCACATTTACAAACAGTCTGACATTTAGTCAGCTGTTCAGATGACCCCATTGTTGTGGAATGTCAGCACAAGTCTTTGATAAATCTTCTTTTCACTTCAGATATCCACAATTTACCAAATCATGGAAAACACGGAGCTCAAGTTGACACTGTCTACTTAATGTCATTTTAAAATGTCATGGATTAAATTGTGTGTAAAAAGTATAAAAGTAAAAAAGAAATTAAAATGAAAACTGAAAAACAGCAACAATACAGTATGATGATATTGTAATGGATTGACGGCAGTGACACATCATCAACACCACTAGTTACAAATGCAGTCAGGATGAAAAATATGCATATACATTTCCAAAGCTCCTCCTCCTCATAGTTGTATTAAATGGCTCCTCCAGCACCTCCTCTCTTCATGCTACAAAAGCAGTAAAATCTCCTTCAGAGTTACAGGTTTATTCTCAGCTCACATTGACAACATGTTGGTGACTCTCTGTGCTCTCATCACTGCTCTAACATGTAAACACTTTACCTTATTCTGCAGAGTTACACACAGATGTCAGTGTGTTTCTCTTGACTCCATGTCTTCTTGTTGTCTGCAGGTGTGAGTGGTGTGACGGTGGTGACACAGAAACCTCCTGTTGTGTCAGTGAGGAGAGGAGAGTACCGCCACCATGGACTGTACCTGGACTGTAACCTGGGGACTGTTACTGATCAGTCTGCTCGTTGGTATAAACAGGTTCCAGGAGGAGTTCCTCAGTTTGTGCTGAGATTTCGTCATGACTGGAGTTCTCCAAAATATGGCTCTGGGTTCTCCTCTCCAAAATTCACATCCACTCATCAGTCAACATCAGATTATCGTTTGATCATCAGCAATGTGGAGGAGGGAGACTCTGCAGTCTATTACTGTCAGACATGGGATGAGCTCTGCTAAAGCAGGACGTATCACAGTGATTCACACTATGACAAAAACCTCCTCACTGATACTTCTGCTTTTTCAGACTGTCACACATGCTGATAGCAAAGACATCAAGGAAGCTCAGTGTAAACCCACCAACTACAGACAATGTGTTACTAAATAATGAATTACTCTGTTTGATGCATTTTAACATTCATCACCAAATCTATAAATTACCAAAGAACATGTACATTCACCCACAACAACACAAATTATTACACATAAATCTAACTAACATATAAATGTGTATTAAAGACAATAGTCTATAGATTTATAACTGTCTAATAACTGTTATTTGGGAATTTAGGAGTTGAAGAAAATGTATATATGTGAGCATCAGTGATAAACATTTGTTATTATTACAACAACTTTTTCAAGATCATTTTATGACATTTGGGACTGTGAAAAATGAATATGAACCCGAACACATCATCACATTCACATCCACTCTTCAGTCCAACTTGTGGAGGAGGGAGGCTGTGCAGTCTATTACTGTACAACAAAGGATGACTCTGCTATTACGTATGCTTTTTGAGGTAGTTACACATACTAATGATAAAGGTATTGTGGCTCAGAACCAAACATTAGAAAATAGATGTGTGAGGATATGGACATTAGGACAGTCGGCGGTGCTCTTGAGGCGGCAGCTGCAGACACTTATCTCCCCCTGGATGAGTGTTCTGGAACACAATTTCACTGTATGTTTGATGTATAATAACAATAAAATCATCTGATTAGAGTTAAAGATTTGTTTCATCTCTAACTGCTTTAACAAGAACACTGTTTTTGTCAATAATGAAAAATGAATCTAAACCAGAAACACTGATGATATGAGTTATTCTACTTTATGAAGAGTCATGAGAATAAACTAGGAAGGCAAATGTTACTATCATTATATTACTTGTGTAGCCAGATGTTTACAACACACACTCTCATGTTGGGGACACTCCACAGTCACAATTTCATCAAAACTGCCACATTTCACTAAAACATTGCAACAAATTCTTCTTCCCTCTTTGACAGCCCATGCTTTTGTATGGAAACCTTTGTGTCATGTGTGTTTCCGTTTTTGCTGACAGTCATACGCTGATTTACTTTGAAATATTTTGCTTTTTTAAATGTTCAGTGATGATTATTTGTTATTTGATTTCCCCTTTACTATTGCAGCTTATTGATTTTTCAGTGTGCAGGAATCTGAAGGTGGAAACTCCTTAATATTTTTCTCTCTATTTTAAAATCACTACCAACGGTTTGCACAATTCTCTCACATTTATTCAGCTCTTCAGATGATTCGGTTGTTGTGGGATATCACCATACGTATTGGCAAGTGTTTTTTTTTGTTGTTTTTTTTTACTTCAGATATCCACAATGTAACAAAGGATGGCCCACAGAGAACTACAACTGAAATTACTTGATGTCACATGCTGAGAAACTTTAAAATCTAACTGTGATCATTAACCAAAAATAAAATGTCAAATACAGCCAATAAGAAGTTTGGTCTCCTGTAGGTCAGGAAGCAAGAATAAAAGCATAAAAGGAATTTTAAAAAAAAAAGAGAAAGAAAAGGAAAAAAAAAACAGCAACACCATAGTTCTATATACAGTCAAGACAAAAAATATACATATGTATTTCCAAAAGCTCCTCCTCCTGTGAGTTGCATTAAAAGGTTCCTCCAGCACCTCCTCTCTTCATCCTACAAAAGCAGTACGGCCACTTTCAGACTCCATTCTCGGCACACTGACAACATGCTGGTGACTCTCTGTGCTCTCATCACTGCTCTAACATGTAAAGATTCTGACTCATACTGCAGATCAGACCTAATGTCAGGTTGATCAGTGTGTTTCTCTTGACTCCATGTCTTCTTGTTGTCTGCAGGTGTGAGTGGTGTGACGGTGGTGACACAGAAACCTCCTGTTGTGTCAGTGAGGAGAGGAGAGACCGCCACCATGGACTGCAACCTGGGGACTGTTACTAACAGTGTTGCTCGTTGGTATAAACAGATTCCAGGAGGAATTCCTCAGTTTGTGCTATATTTTTATCATACCTGTAGATCTCCAACCTATGGCTCTGGGTTCTCCTCTCCAAAATTCACATCCACTCATCAGTCAACAACAGATTATCGTTTGATCATCAGCAATGTGGAGGAGGGAGACTCTGCAGTGTATTACTGTCAGACATGGGACAGACTCATGTTAATGCAGTACGCATCACAGTGATTTACACTGTGACAAAAACCTCTTCACTCACATTTCTGCTTTTTGACACTCTTCCTCTTGCTGATAATAGATCACCAAGTAAACTCAGTGTAAACCCAACCACCAACAGGTAACTGTCAGACTTTTAAACACTGATCTGCTCTTTTTTTGATTCAGTGTGATGTTCATCATTAAAAATATAGTAGCAAAAGCACTAAAACATGCACACCTCTTCACCCACATCTATTCATCCTTAAACAAGGCTTAAATAGATGCTAGTCTCAGTGCCTACATACAGCTACATTTTACATTTCTATGTGCACAAAAAGTGACAGTAATCAAACTGTTTAACCCTAAGGTTAACTTATACAGTACATCAATTAATAAGAGTTATTAGTATGAATTGTATGTGTAAGGTAGAAAGAAAATTCAGACATGTGAAGATAAGGACATCAGAGGTAAATATTTGCTTCTGTTATAACTGCTCACATTTCGCAATGAGGTCAAATCAAATCATTCAATCTGGAACAGAACAAATTAAACTTTATCAACAGTGTTTAAAACACAATTGTTATGAAATATAAACAGACTCATGAGGGGAATGAGATGTTGACAGTGAAAGTTGGTCTCAACAGCATGTTTCAGTTCCTCTGTCCTCATTAGTGAGAGTCAGGAGGTTTTTGTACAGCCATGAGTACAAACTGAATCACTGTGGTATTCGGACAAGGAACCAAGCTGACTGTAACAAGTAAGTACTTTACATTTGATCCTGAAACAGGAGAGATTTCCTGATGACTTAGTGTTTATGCCTTGATGTCTTATTTTTCAGAGTTTATTTGTTGTTAAGAGTAAATGTTGCTGTTTTATACAATGTACAAGCTACAGATGTGATCAGCAGTTTGGATGCAGTTGAACTTCTTTAATTACAGTGCACAGAAACACATACTGACCTTGACCATTAATATGAAGTAATAGCACTGTTCACCTTTGAGAAGATATTTTTCAAGAAGCATTTTTTGGAAATGATTCAATTTTCTCTCATTAGTAAAAAAGTCTTTTTTTAAAGGTAAAACATTTGAGAAAATGTTGCACTCTGAGCTTAATCTGTCTCAGTTTCACAACTAACCTCATTGTGTCTGAAGTTTGTTATAGCTGCCATTGTTTGATTTCACAAAGATTAAAAAATATTAACTGATGTAAAAGAAAAAACCATGTTCACCTATTTTTGTGTTTAAAATTTCTTTTTATCATTTCCACTCCTTTAGATGTTTATTTGTACTTGTTTTGTTTAATAGTTGGTTTAGTCTATGAGATTATTATTTTTTAGTAGATACTGTATTCATTCATTACTGTCTCTTGCTTGAGTTATGATGTTATTATACATAAAATGTCATTTGTTTTTGTAGGACATTAAACGTTTTTCCAGTGTATTCGTTTGCTACATGAAGTTTCTTCTGCTGTGAATGATTATCTTTAGTTACATGTATTTTGGCACATACTGTGTTTTTCATTTTTGGTGATCACTAATATTTGATGGTAAATACTGTCTTCATCCATTACCTTATTTTACGGTCCTTGCTCAATTCTCAGATGTTTGTAGTTTTTATCTTCATTTCCACCTCGTTCCTGAATGTCCTTCTATGTATTTTCAGGCTCCAGCCTCCCTCCTCCTGTCCTGACAGTCTTCCCTCCATCCAGTGCTGAGCTCCAGTCCAATGAAGCTACTCTGGTCTGTCTGTCCAGTCAGTCTGTGCAATTTGCAGATGTGACCTGGTTGGCTGGTGGGAGTCCAGTGAGCAATGGGACCTCTACCAGCACTGCTGTTCAGAGACCAGACCACACTTTCCAAATCAGCAGCTCTCTGACCATCCAGACATCAGACTGGAACATGGATAAGGTTTACACATGTAAAGTGTCTTTGGGCTCCCAGACTTCCGAGAAAACCATCCAGAAGTCAGGATGTCCCACTGAATAGTAGAGGACCAGAATGAGCACAAAAACTATGTGGGTCTTTAATGCGTTGGCTTTGTTTAGTGCAAGGTTTATTTGCTATAAAATACTAGCAATTAATGTTGTGCAAGTTTGGAGAAAGTTGTGTGTTCGCCGTTGCTTAATGCCTATTAAAATAATAATTAAAAAAACAACCATTGTAATTAAAAAATTGCATCCAGTATTTTCCCTTCCCTCTCTACCAATTTCTTCCCCTCCTCTCTGTTTTATGTGTACCTTGTTAGATCCCCCACAATTCTTACAGTTGTGACAGCTCTCTGTTTAATCAGGGTCCTGGTTGCTTGTCAACGGGGTATGACCCCAGCTGAATTCAAGACAACACTACTTAAGCTGTGGCGGGGTAACTCCCCTGGCTTCTAACCACCATTAATCCTGCCGTCTGCCCCGCTTCCTTTGCCTCTCGGGGCTGCCAGTCAAGGAGGCTTCCTGCAGATTGGCCCGAGGTGCAATCTGGTCAGTTGTGGTGGCTTACCCCTAATGGATCAGTGCACTTGGTACTGGCCAGGTTACATTTAAAGGCTAGGAAAGGAAAAAGCCCTAGGGACATAAGTTAGTTTAAGTTGATTCAGTAGACTAGTGTGACCCACAGAGCCAGATGTTATAGATTAACTTGCCTATTATTTTACTATCAAGAGACTATTCGTACCAAAAACTGGGAGAAATAAGTGTCAAAAGAGACCTTCTGACTTTTTAGGGTCAAATTTTATTTTTGCAGGTTCAGCTTAAGCAATTTGCAATAGCTCAAATCAACTTTTAATCAAAATCTTAATACTCAGAATCAATTCAATAAAATCAGAAAATTAAACTTAATCAAAATGAGTTACTTATGAGCTGGGTTGATGAATGGGGATTCTGGTAAAGTCCAATTTCTTCCAATAATTCCTTTTTGTGAATGACAGGCTTTGAGTAAGTCACCTGGCCAAGACGACCACACCCAACTCCAGTCCGTTAAAAACTGCCTCTGTGAAATGGTGGAAAAAGGAGAAGTCCAAAAGGAAGATGTTTTTGTCCTTCTGTCAACTGTCCTTTATAATCCTCACGCTGTAGTTTAGAAATCCATTTTGACTCCGTACAAAGTCCCAAGATTGGAAATCCAACAGCGAGGCTCCATCCCACTCCAGGTCATCACCAGGGAGAACTCTTGGGACTGCTGATAGCCAAATTAGTCCACAGCTAGGGGTTTGGGCATCCCCCCTCTGCTGAAGCAGTCTTGTCCGAGGGAAGGTTTCCTGAAATTCTTGTCTGATGCTTCTGTACATCATCTTTTATAGCAAAAATCTAAGACACATCCTAGTTTTCCTACATCATCCTGACAGACTATCACCCCACTGCCTTTGTCTATTTGGGGTGTTAAACTTAACCATTACTTCATTTCTTATTAACATATGGGTCATTTTGTTCCTTCCAGTCTGGGACATGTCTCGACATGTTTCTAACTTTGCCCTTGCTCGTCTGTGCTGCCACTGCGGGAGTGCAGTAGCGCTGCTAGCCCACTAGGGGAGCAGGCGGACTTGTTGACCCAAGTTTCAGTAATAGAAGAAGAAAAAGGTTAATGGAGTCTGATAAAAGCAGCAGTCAACAAGTTATTGTTTATTAAAAGTTGTTTTCTCACAGAGCATGGGAAATATATGCCTGTAAGTATAAGTGCCTTCATTAGAGAGACAAATAAACCCTGCAATGATGGCGGAAAGCTTTTGCCTCTTATTTTGAAGAACTGTTTATCTATCTGCCAAACTGGGCACCCACGTACAGTGAGGGCAGAATAGTAAAAAGGCATCACTCTCATCAGTCATAGTGAGTTCTTCAAACAAACAATGGATGATACGCTGGAAACTTGGGTCAACAAGTCCGCCTGCTCCCCTAGTGGGCCAGCAGCGCTACTGCACTCCCGCAGTGGCAGCACACGTCTCTAGGCAACAGATTTTAGTTCCTCATTTTACCCTCAGCTCAGTGATTTCACAATTTCCTTAGTACTTTGCCATCTGTCATTTCTGTGTTACAGTTACACTCATTATTCGATTCTACATCATATAAATCATTCTCTAACAATTCTATAAATTTGAATTATGATTGTTTATACAGTGCCAGGCTTAGGCTATCGGGTAATCAAGATCTCAACTCACTTGACAACCTATGTGCTGGTGTGTATCTTTATGTCTATAAGTTTTTCTCTTTCTCATGAGCTTTTCATCATGCTACTTCCCACTACCTCCCGTTCAAAGCACAAAAGTACTGGTAAATTTTCTGTGATTAGTGAACAGGAGTACTTTTTTCCTGGTGTAAGAAAACACGACATACAGTTAATATTTTATTTCTGGATTAAAAAATAACAACAACAACTGATGAGTAGTAAATAAAACAAAGTTTTACTGACTCTCAGCGAAGCATCACGTATCTTCCCCCCCTTTCTGTCTTTCCAGGATGCACCTGCAGGCCTCCCCTCTGTATTCAGAGGTTCATGCAAATCAAGTAGTCAGGGGTTTCTGGGGACTGTCCCTAGCTGGAAAGACTGTCACATATAATAATTTTAACATCTTTTATCATCTTCTTGACAGACCTTATACTTTGAAAAAATATTTTTGTTGACTTTAAACCTCATTAAAGCTAATTATAATATAAATGCCTCCTGATAATTAAGTACTATGCAAAAGGCCTTTAATGTTACTTTTAAAGGTGAAGTGAATAAAGAATTATTTTACCACAATTTATTATATTTAAGAGTCAAACAGTGTCTCTGTGTGTGTGTGTGTGTGTGTGTGTGTTATTACACGTAAGCCTAAAGTTGTTAAATGGTAAATAATCATTTGCATAATATTAGAGACAGTATGTCTACGGTGGATGTCTGTTGTAGTTTTTCCAAAGGTTACAAAGTGAAAACAGCTGACACCAGAAGTCCCAGCTAAATCAGTGGTTGCATTATGCTTTGTACTGTACATGGTTGTGTTATCATTACAGTAATGTTACACATAATGCACTGATATCAGAAGATTATGTAGTATGGACACATTATGTAGTAATATTCCTGTATTATATGATGTGAATATCTTGTCAGCATGAATTCAGGGTTGTGGGGAGCCTATCCCAGCTATTATACATATTTGAAAAATGTTTGAAGTAATTTGATTGAAAAACTAATGCAATGCTTGTCATGGTCTGTTGGTTGCTGGCTTCCCTGTCACCTGGGATCAGGAGGTTGAATTGGATCCCCACCCTTCTAGGTGGAGTCTGGAGTCTTCCACTAGCTGAGCACCTGTGTTACATCAAGCCTCGTCAGCTGTGGTATTTCAGGACCAGCTCCACCATCCAGCCTCTGCCAGATTTTCTGCCTCCTTAGAGTGGTAATGAGGTTTAGCTCTGCATGCCTCCAGTGCAGTTGTATATATGTGCTAACGCTTTGTTTTTTGTCCTCTTAGTCTGCATCTCTTCACCTGTTGCAAAGAAGAGGACTGCCTGCTCACCCTCCGCGGCACATTCTTCAAGCTCTGGGACTTGGCAATTAATCTGGACCTCTTCTCTTCCCTATTCCTGCCCCTTGGAATCAGTCTCTTAGAACCCAAGTAATTCACCTGGACTTGCAGTTCTGATTAATCCTTACTTTTGAATTAGGAACCCCTGAGCTCTTTTGTTACAGGAAATAAATGTTTAAGCAAAGATTATTTTTGTCTTGGTGTCTTGGTTGGGATCTGCATTTGAGTTCACCATCTTAGTGTCATCCACTCTATGACAATGCTGGACAGTATTCAGGAAACAATAGCAATGTGTATGAGGAAGGCTAATGTGGTTGAGGAAATGTATTACTGATTAGAGAACTGCAGTAGTGAAAATGACATTTCTGTCAAGAAAAAACTTTTGGACGTAGACATCAAATAGTTCAAAACCTTACTGACTTTGAAACGAGTGCTGAAAAAATCTGTCTCTAATACAGAGTAAAAAGAATTCAGACACAAAAATGAAATATGAAGGATTTTTTAAAAAACTTTACAAAATTGTTGAAATGGAGATGGAAAATGAAATGAGAATGACATAGGGCAAAAATGATTCTTGTAAAACTATATGCATCAAAAAAACAGAAAAAAGAAAATATATACAATCTGAAAACATGGCACCAACTGCTATATAGTCCCGTAAAGCTAAACCCATTCAGCAGCCACTTTCTTAGGCACATCTGTTCAACTGCTCATTAATGCAACTACCTAATAAGCTAATCATGCTTTTGGTTGTTACTAACTGTTTATTACACAACTGTTTCTTAAAAATGAGGTGTGGTAAGATACAACATTTAAAACCTGATTTATTTGATGATGCTACCTTGTGCTTGTGAATTACATCTGCAAAATTTTGTGAATTTGTTTTATTAAAACTGAATGTTGGAATGATTAAGAAAAGAGTAAAGAGCAATTCGATGCTTAGAAATGTGTGCAGTGGGTGAGATGACACTGAGTTTGTCTGAGTTGGGCTCAGCCCCTTTGTCATAGTGAAAGGAACTCTTAATGCTTCAGCTTACCAAGACATTATGGACAATTTTATGCTCCAAACATTGTGCAGAGTTTAGGAAATAGCATGGCCCCTTCCTGTTCCTAAATGACAGCACACCAGTGCACAAAGCAGGTCCATAAAGCGATGAGCGAGTTTGGTGTGGAAGAACTTGACCGACCTGCACAGAGTCCTGACCTCAACCTGATAGAACACCATTGGTATGAATCATAGCAGAGACTGCGGGCCAGATGCTCTCATCCAACATCAGTGTCTAACCTCACAAATATGCTTCTTTTCATAAACACATTAGAAGACTTGAAGCTGTTACAGCTGCACCAACATCATATTGAACACTATGGATAAAAAATGGGATGTCACTCAAGTTCGTATGCATGTGAAGGCAGATGAGCGAATGCTTTTGACAATATAGTGCATTTCAAAACAACGAGATGTACATTTTCCTCTGCTTTAAGTCAACATCATAGCAGCTGTAGTTAATACTGAGTTTTCTTGATGGATCTGTTGTCAGCATGTGGAAAAATCTTAAAAGCACAAGTAATAGTGAGATCATTGTGATGTGTACTCATCAACAGAGTATGTTGATGAGCTGATGACTGTGTCTTACAATAATACACTGCAGAGTCTCCTGAGTATTGCATTTGAGCAGAACCTCTTGTCCTGGAGAAACTGTAAGGACAACAGGTATTTAGGTGAACACACGCAGCATCCACAACAGCTTGAGAAATGAAAAATGAATGAAATGCCTATGTCTCAAAGTACAAGCTACAAACCAGAAAAGAAAAGAAAATATTTTAATATAATTGAATCTCGGATATACTGTTTATCCAATTTTTCTCTGGCCCCCCACCTACTGTCAGAGGAAATGTTAATTAGACATGCTTGACAGTTGTGCCACTCTCCTCTTCAGGTACCGCTCCACTTTTCCCTCCTGCAACTGAGCCCCAACACCACATTCTGCCTACACATACTCCCACTGCCCGACTTAGGCCATCAACCTCCACCATACCACAGCCATCTGTGCCCCAGGCCTATGGACCACCTTGAAGTTAAACGGTTGTAAAGTCAGAGACTACCATGTAATCTCGGCTTTGGCATAGTTCAGGCAGTGAAGCCACTGCAGAGGGGCATGGTCTAAACAGAGGGCGAATGGGCATCCCAGGAGATAATAATACAGGGTGTCAACCACCAGGCGTAGCAGTAGAGATATTACCTGTAATGTGGCTGCTCAAGCACCCCCTCTCCAGCATGGCTTGCAATTCTTTCAGAACTGCTTTTCACATGCACTCTGGTAATCTGTATGGACGTGATCGAACGGTCACACCCAGTTGAGACAGAAATTGTCTGGTACTGTTGACGTCTTTGGCCTGGAGAAAATTTTCACGTTACAACTGACCCAAAGAGCAAAGTTTTGCTCTCAGGCATGTGTTTCTTTCATGGGGTGAATACTGTTCAAACAGCGATGGTTCTTGAGGGAGTAGCCTATATCCTATCCAGGGTGGCTTTCCGGACTTCCCCACTCTGAAGCAGGCAGACTGAGTGTCTGGACAGAGGGAGAAGGGGCACCGCCCACTCTGCCTATGGCCACTTGCAAGCCTTTTCTGTTGCCTCAAACACATCCAGGAAGGACTGGGCATCATCTCTGTCATTTTACACAAGGCCACCTGGGAAAGGTGGCATCTTACTGTATGTCCAGCCCAGTATCCAAGGGCATAACTTTGGGTTCAACATTGGGGGGGTTAAGCTCTCTGCCTGTTTATTTATTTATTAAATCATTTACTTTTCTAAAAGGATTCAGGAGCATTTGGGTTAACGCTATTAGAAATACAGTGTAATGCTTTTACTTTGTATTTATTTAACTTTCTTTATATTTATTCTGCACTTTCCCCAAGTAAGAAACGGCTTACATTTTTTAACATTTCTTCCTAGAGTAACAAAAATTTTACACATTTATAATCTATTATATGACACACCTAAATTTCTCAAGTTTCCAAGTGTATGTATTTATCCGGTGCACTATAATTTGGCTAGGAGAAATTACGACATAATTCCACAAATATAGCCATTAGTAATTAAACAAGAGCAGACTAAAACCCTTCATGTCATTTTCAGCAATTATGCTTAAATGTACATATATGACAATGTATATTTGAAATCAGGTCAAAATTACCTAAAGACAGTAAGAGAGTTGCAGCTGTGTAGCAGCTGCCGCTTGGTAGAGAAAGCGGGTTGGGTGATACCAAGTTTTTGAGGTGAAGGGGGGGGGATTTACATTACCAAATGATTAAGCATGCTAGTATTTTACCGAAAATTGATAATGCGTAAAGAAAATTAACATGTTATTTCATGCAAGATGTTTTTTGTAAATCAAAATGACGTGACTTCATTGGGTGTGCCGCCTTCCTTATCAGGAAATTCCTCAAATTCCTTGCTGATTTATAGTTTCAGTGATGAATGTTAAAATGCATGAAACAGAGTAATTCAGTGTTTATTAATATAATATCTGCAGTTGGTGGGTTTACTGAGTTTGTTTGATGAGTCTGTTATTAACCAGTGAAAGAGTGTCAAAAAGCAGAAGTATCAGTGAGGATGTTTTTGTCACAGTCTGAATCACTGTGATACGTACTCAGAGCTGTCCCATATCTTACAGTGATAAACTGCAGAGTCTCCCTCCTCCACATTGTTGATGATCAAACGATAATCTGTTGTTGACTGATGAGTGGTTGTGAATTTTGGAGAGGAGAACCCAGAGCCATAGCTTGGAGAACTCCACCTATGATGAAACCTCAGCACATACCGAGGAACTCCTCCTGGAATCTGCTTATACCAACGAACAGCATCGTTATCAACAGTGCCCAGGTTACAGTCCATGGTGGCGGTCTCTCCTCTCCTCACTGATACAATAGGAGGTTTCTGTGTCACCAGGGTCACACCACTCACACCTGCAAACAACAACATGATGACATGTGAATCCAACATCCAACTACTGAACTTAAGTAGAAATAGGTTTCATACATGTTAGAGCAGTGATGAGAGAGCACAGAGTCACCAGCATGTTGTTAGTGAGAGAATTGAAGTTGTAACTTAGAAAGAGATTGCTCTGTTTTTTAGGATGAGGAGAGGAGGTGTGAACCAGAGAGGCTGGCAGGAGGAGGAGCTTTGGGTAAGCCTGCAGAGTTTGTAATGTTTTTGCTTAACCTATCTTCAGTGGAGGGGAATGTTGTTTTGTATTTATAGTTATTGCTCTTAGACATGTCTACCTCCGCTCTACTAAATATTGCAAAATCATGTTCCTGTAGTTTATTGTTAGAAATTTTTTACTCTGCCCATGCCCTTCTGATTTGTTAATGATGCTTTAACCATTTATACACATTTCCACGCGTTAGCTCCCTAACTTTATTTCAGAAGAGGAGGCTTGAAGTGACGAAGAAGAGGATTACATTTTATTAAAATGCCGGTGATATTGTCTCTTTGAGTTTTCGTTTCTTTTGTGAAGGAGACCCCTATTTTAGATGATAAAACATGATCCTTCACATCTTGAGTCTTAAGGTACAGGCATGAATTGAAATGTCCCTCCATGGCCTATGAATTCTCCTCCACCTTTGGTGTACTACGTATGTGGCCGGTCTCTAGTCACATAGGTAAAATGCAATTAGACGTCCTTCCTGGTCGGTGTATTCAAACTAATAAAAAATTCTGCCTCATTTAGGATGTGGGTAGAGTAACCAGTTCACAAAAAAAGTTTGCCTTTATGGCCTGTTTGTAATTTCAGTAGTTAACCACACAAAAATAGCAAAACTTAATTCTTCTTTTTGAATTTATATGCAAAGTTAACATAGTTGAACTATGTTAGTATATAGCGCTTTTCTACTCTGTCTGAGCACCCAGAGCGCTTATACAACATGTTTGCATTTACCCATTCACTTCCATGAGCAAGTAAGCTAAGTGCTTTTATTGTCTAACACATTCACACTCCATCACTTGCGTCGGAGAGCAACTTGGGGTTCAGTATCTTGCCCAAGGATACTTTGGCATGCAGCCCAGAGCAGCCAGGAATCAAACTGCTGACCTTCCGATCAGTAGGTGACCTGCTCTACCTCCTGAGCTACAGCCACAGCCAACTAACAGCAATCTATCCTGAAAAGTAGATAAAACAGTGTGTAGTAGTGTGTGTAGTTAATTATGTGTAATAACTCCCCAAAAATTGCACACCTTGAAATATGGGCAAAGCAAGACAGGGATCAAAGCCATGTGATTAATGATTGTGATTAATGATTGTTTGTAACCACAGCTGCAGCCCCTGCCAGTGGAATACAATGAACACATTTTAAACACACAATGTATGGAGGTTGGCTTAGACTACTACTGCCACACATGAGGTGAGTCTGCAAAGTAGCACTAATCAGAGTCATTTAACCCGGAGTAATGTGCTAATTTGGAACTTAATACTGTTGCTGATTATTATTCAACTTAATTAAACTTAATTAACACAGAGATTTAAGGTCTTTACAGAAGATTAATCCCAACATGGGTCAACATCATATCCTGAATTCAAAAATATTTTTAGATAAAAATAAAACTGCTGTAAACTCAAAACATATTTAGTTGATTTATTGTAAAAAATAAACATTTACGATTCTTGAAGTTTTATGCAAATACCCAAATTCATATAGTAGTTGAGTTGTGATCAAATAGTTTTTAGTATTTAGACTCCTCCTCCTCTGCTTATCGTCTCCTTAGTCCTTATAAGTTCCAGTCTCTCTTCATCCCTCAGTTCACCTCTCAGCTGGACAGCAAAGGGAATACACCACATTTTCAACATGCAGAGGACTCTCTGCACTCTTATCGCTGTTTTAGCATGTAAGAGATCCTTCTGATTCATTTTATAGCCTGTACTTACAGATAAATATAAACATTTCATTAATGTTTTTTCTTTTCTCTGACAGGTGTGGATGCTGCAAAAGTGCTGACCCAGACACCTTCTGTCCTTATAGTTCCTCCAGGAGAAGAGGTTCTGCTCAAATGCAACATTCAGAGACCTGAAAACTATTATGTCACTTGGTACAAACAGGTCCCTGGTTCTGCTCCTCAGTATGTTCTGAGCTTTTAACCATTCAGACAGCTCACCCAGCTTTGGAACAGGATTCTCCTCAGACCGATATAACTCCATAGCCTCATCAAACATTGATTACCAGTTTATCATTAAGCGGGCAGAAGTAGGAGACTATGCAGTGTATTACTGTGAGACATGGGACGACTCTGCAAAGGAGAGCGTATCACAGTGATTCACACTGTGACAAAAACCTCTTTATTAAATACTTCTGTTTTCTGAGTCTTTGACATTTCAATTACAAAGACTGCTTGTCGGCTGTAATGAATAAAAACTAAATCCATCAAAAATAACCATCCTCCAGCCACCATTTTGATAAAAATGTGAAAGAAATACACAAACATAAATTCAGACATGTATTATCAAAGATCACTCAGAAACTATTGCAGAGATCAAATTGCCAACGAGTCCCAAAAAACACCAATGCACTGAATATGTTTTATTTGGTTGTACTGATGAATGAAATATCCCTGCATTATCCAGTGTTTCTTATTGTATTCATCCACAACACAACAGAGAACATATTACAAGAACAAAACTAAATGCAAGTCAATGATAAATCTATTTTACTTGATAATATTTAATTGTTTAAAGACAATTTTCAGCACCAGCAAGTTAGACATGAAGCTACTTTTATTCCACACTTCTGAAAGTGTGTAAATTTGGCATAACATCATAACTAAATGCAGAAAATAATCATCAGAGTTTTGGAATACAAACAGACTGATGAGGGGAATGAGATGTTGGCAGTGAAAGTTGGTCTCAACAGCATGTTTCAGTTCCTCTGCCCTCAATAGTGAGAGTCAGGAGGTTTTTGTACAGCCATGAGTACAAACTGAATCACTGTGGTATTGGACAAGGAACCAAGCTGACTGTGACAAGTAAGTACTTTAAATTTGATCATTAAAATTGTTGCTCACTCAGCTTAGGTCTGCTTTAAAATGTATCATGGTTTTAAGTTAATATAATATGTTTTGTGCAGCTGTTTCTATAGCTTTAGAAAAAGACTTGAGGATTTAGTGTTTATACGCTAATATGTTATGGTTCAATTTTTTATTTATTTATTTTTATTTTAAAGTCATTTTTGCTGTTTTATACAATGGATAAGCTACAGATTTCATCACAATTCTGAATGCAATTAAATGTAATTCTTTAATTACAGTGTACAGAAACAGCTACTGACCAAAGTTATTCTTGTAAAAACATAGTATTATTCATCTTTCAGAGATTTTTTAAAGAAAAGTTTTAGAAATGATTCTTTATCTTCTCTCAGTAGTAACTAATCTTTTTACTCAAGTTAAAACATGGAGTTAAAGTTAAAATTCTGACTGTAATCTGCGTCTGAAGATTATTATAGGGGGTATGTTTTATTTTGCAACAGCTAAACAATATTAACTGATTACAACTGTGTGTACTCCTTTCCTTGTCCTTACCCTGAGTGATTTTATTATCTTATCTTGATGAAGATGATGTTAGGTCTTAACGTGTGTTTTCCTTTCTATGTGTCTGGACATAAAATTTCTGCTGCTGTAGATGATTAGTTCAACTAGATTAAATATTTTTTCAAAATCTAAGACATTATTTAATTATAAATAAATATTCATCCATCACGGGGACTTGCTCAATTCTCAGACATTTTTAGTTTTCATTCCTTCATTTCCACCTCGTTCCTGAATGTCCTTCATGTATTTCAGGCTCCAGCCTCCCTCCTCCTGTCCTGACAGTCTTCCCTCCATCCAGTGCTGAGCTCCAGTCCAATGAAGCCACTCTGGTCTGTCTGTCCAGTCAGTCTGTGCAATTTGCAGATGTGACCTGGTTGGCTGGTGGGAGTCCAGTGAGCAGTGGGATCTCTACCAGCACTGCTGTTCAGAGACCAGACCACACTTTCCAAATCAGCAGCTCTCTGACCATCCAGACATCAGACTGGAACATGGATAAGGTTTACACATGTAAAGTGTCTTTGGGCTCCCAGACTTCCGAGAAAACCATCCAGAAGTCAGGATGTCCCACTGAATAGTAGAGGACCAGAATGAGCATAAAAATCTGCTTTTTTTAATGGCTGTTGCTGTTTGCTCGTTACAAAGTTCACATGTTAGAAATCAGAATAAAGCAAAAGGTTTAAGTGTTGTGTTCATTTGCTTGTCATTAACAGGTACTTAGAGGAACTGCTGTATTATACAGACTCAATAAAAGCATTTTATTAAATATTGTGTTTTCTTGTTGGTAAATAAAATAATAACACTGTTTGTGTTGCTGGTAACAAATTCAGTGTGACTGAAGAGAACCTTGTTCAGTCTCCTTCCCATAGTTAATAAATATATTTTAAAAAATTGTCAAAATACATGATGTACCATATTTGCAGACTAGAGAGCATTATTTCATAAATCTGTCTGTGTATAAAAAGTACAGAACAACAAAGTACAGATAAAGCTTCACACTCAGTCAGTGAAGCATCACCTCTCTACTCGTCCCCCTCTGCCTGTCCAGGATGCACCTGCAGCTCTCTGTGAAATAAGATGGAACTGAATCAGACTGAAAAAGTTCCACTTTACTATAATTTGGTAAATCAGAGGCAGTTAACTGAATAATGATTTGGTTTGGTCTCAGAATGACTCTGTTTATTATCAAAGAAACACTAAATGGAGTCGTTCCTGCAGCTCTGCTGCTGTCATATGATGCTTTGTTTTGAATGGTTTTGCTGTTTCAACATGTAGTTGCTGTTTTTGTGTAGACACAAAAACTTTCTGGTTTCATTTTCACACATTTAGTCAATTTTTTATATATTCTAATAGTGGAAAATCATCAAAGATTTGCTTAGTCAGAGAAGTGCGTATCCAAGTTCTCTAAATACCTCCAAAACTTTTTAAATTCAAAATTTGAGTTGTTTAATTATGTCATTTCAGAAAATTTTAACAAAGCAAAAAATTCTTCACTTTAATAAAAGAAACACTTAACTGTAGAAGATAAAAAGGCCAGGCTTTTTCAATCTTATTTAGGCCATGGAGAGAGTAACCACTTCATGTAAAAAAAGGAAGATTGTGTTTCAACAGGACAACAAGCACTAGACAACAGTAACACTTATTATCTTAAGGAGCTATTGACTGCGTTCTATCACTGCTCCATCGAGAGTGTGTTGACTTACTGCAGCACCCATTGTCTCAGGAGGGCACGCAGCATCCTGAGAGTCAGCACACACCCAGGACACCATTTGAACTGCTGTAGGAGACGGTAGGAGATTCAGGGCTCTGATGGTGCAGACTTAAAGACTAAGGGACAGTTTTTACAAAAAAACCAACAGCCCTGATCAATGCTAATATCTGACTTCATCTGAACAGCTGCTTTTAAAATTAGCAATTGAGTGAGTTTATTTATTTTATGTGTTTGTCTTATATTGCACAGATGTGGACACTCTATACATATTTTTTAAACCTTTATTTTACCAGGTAAAATGTTTCAGAACTAGTTCTCATTTACAAACATGACCTGGCAGAGAGGCCCCAATCAAATCACTTCCACTACACATAAATACACGTAAATATAAACATATAAACATACCAAAAGCAGTCAATCAATCAGTAAATCGGTGAGTAACATGGAGCACACATGTAAATGACAACAACTGGATAAAAACCGAAATGAGAAGAAGAATAGATGAGTGAGTGTAAAGGGACAGAAGGGACATTAACGTGTGTGTGTGATTGTAACATCACTGATACATACTGATGAAGTCATTGGTATTTTTAGCAGTTGCAATGCAGATTAAACCAGGAAATCATTGTGATTGAAATAATAATATTTAAATGCATTCTCCTCATAGACATTTATTAGTATCAATTAATCCAAACAAATGTTTCAGTCATCTATGAATGAAAGCTGTTTTATTTAATTCCCTCCTCTTTCATTTCTCACACAGTTTTGGCAGGTCAAGAAGCTGTTCCCAACTGCAACACTGAGAGAACACTGGGAATTGTGTTAAGAAGGCTCTTGGTGGGGTTCCTCTCTTTTTGGGGTTTGCTTCACTCTGATTTCACTGTTCGGACAGTTCATCAAACATTGATCACAGTTTGTAATTAAGTGGGCAGAGACGTGAGACTGTGCAGTATTTCTATGAGACATGGGATGGCTCTGCTGATGAAAATGTAGGTCTTTCATATCAGGGTTCCCATTAACAGAAAAAACTTACTTATAGAAGGAAGATATTTAAATTGGTGACCACTATTGGTGTGCAGAAACACAGTGCCAGATGCATTGAGCCCAGTGCTGCTACGATTGAGTCCAGACCAGGTAGAAAGTGGTAAACATGGTTGCTTGAGACAGAGACTGGTTGAGGCAAATAAGCCTCAACAAATTCCTATTTAAGATTGCAATTACTGTTCAGAAATCATCAGCTTGTACTTTGTTTTGCCATTTTTATCAAGTTTAATGGCTGGGTTAGATGTTCGACGAGTTGCATTTTACTGTGTAGCTACCAGGTTTGTCAAAGGTTTGGTAAAGTAAAAAAACAAAAAAACAACATGTACTTATTTTACTAGAACTCACAGCCAGTCCCAAAGTTTGTCTGTCATAGTCTACACACATCTGATTTTGACATTTTTCCGGCTTAAAATTTTGACACTGTGAAAATCCGTGAAGAACAGGTAGTAAAAGGCAAGTCTGAAAGTACAAAAAAATATATAAAACAGTGAAAAAAAAAAACTGTGAAAAAGAAAAAAATTCAAAGAAAACCCTCAAATAACAGCAACAGAGCTGCAGTACAGACTGATTATACAGCTGGACTTCATAGAGTGTTTCTTTTATAATGAACAAAGCTATTCTCAGACCAACTGACTCTAATTTACCAAATTATAGTAAAATAAAAATTTCCACTCATGGACATTTCCATCTTATTTCACAGAGAGCTGATACTTCTTCATTTACATGAAGTTATAAAAAGTACTGAGACCTGCAGGTGCATCCTGAGAAGGCAGAGGGAGAGGAGTCAAGAGGTGATGCTTCACTGACTGAGTGTGAAGATTTATTTGCAAATTTACATCCAACGTTTTGAACCAGTGACACATATCCCTTTCTGTACTCGGGCAGAAATGTGAAATGATGCTCTCTAGTGTACAACTATGACACACCATGTATTTTGACAATATTTTTAACAATGAGAAGAAGAACAAATTCTCCTCACTTAAGTTGAGCAGGTTTTAATAAAATGCTTTTATTGAGTCAGTGGAATAAGGCAATTCCAGTAGATACTTGTTAATGATAAACAAATGCACTCATTGCTTAAAACTTTTCCTTTATTCTGATTTCTAACATGTAAACTTTGTAATGAGCAAAAACAGCACAAGCAGTAAAAAAAGCAGATTTTTATGCTCATTCTGGTCCTCTACTATTCAGTGGGACATCCTGACTTCTGGATGGTTTTCTCGGAAGTCTGGGAGCCCAAAGACACTTTACATGTGTAAACCTTATCCATGTTCCAGTCTGATGTCTGGATGGTCAGAGAGCTGCTGATTTGGAAAGTGTGGTCTGGTCTCTGAATACAGTGCTGGTAGAGATCCCACTGCTCACTGGATTCCCACCAGCCAACCAGGTCACATCTGCAAAAGGTCCAGACTGACTGGACAGACAGACCAGAATGGCTTCATTGGACTGGAGCTCAGCACTGGATGGAGGGAAGACTGTCAGGACAGGAGGAGGGAGGCTGGAGCCTGAAATACATAGAAGGACATTCAGGAACTAGACGGAAATGAAGGAATAAAAACTAGAAAGATTTAAGAATCCAGTAAGATATAGTAATGATGATGATATTTATTGCTAAATATTACCTCATGAACATAAGAAAGATATGGTGTCTGTCAAAATAAGCAGAAATAATCACCTACAGCAGCAGAAATTTCATGTTCAAACACATGAATGGGAAAAAAAACATTTCAAACCCTCTAAAATACATAAAAGTTACATTTTACAATATTGATCAGGTTTTTATATCTTTTTACCATCGCAAAACGGTGACCTATGATAACCTGCAGACACAGTAGGGTTAGTTTTAAAACTAAACCATATTAAGGTCACATTATATACACTCTAACTTAATGTAATAACTTTAAAACTGACAGAATGCGTAATGGACTATAATTTCCAATCCTGTACAAACTGGTCCACATCTGTTTCTATTCACTGTAATAAAATGCATGCAGATAAAAGCACTGAGAGAGCTGAGACTGGTATCAAAGCTGTTATACGGAGAGAAGGATTACTGTAAAATTAAAAAGTAAAACAAAATAAATCAAATGATCAACAATAAATCAGCAGAAAGTCTCTCCTGTTGATCCTGTTGCTGATTAACTAACTAATAGAAACAGAAAACCTTTCTCGATGACTGATCGATTACTTACTAAGACTGATGTCTAAAATAAAGCTTGGGTTTGCAACAGGTGGTATGAAACTATAAAAGAACTGACTAAAAATATGTAAACATATAAAATCATTAGTTTTCAGGAAATCATTTCAGTTATAAAGTACTTACTTGTCACAGTCAGCTTGGTTCCTTGTCCGAATACCACAGTGATTCAGTTTGTACTCGTGGCTGTACAAAAACCTCCCCACTCTCACTGAATGAGAGCAGAGGAACTGAAACATGCCGTTGAGACCAACTTTCACTGTCAACATCTCAGTCTGCTCATCAGTCTGCTCATATTTCATAACAATGCTGTAGTGTTTCAAATGCTCTCTGTAGACATTTTTATTCCATTCTGTCATTTCTTGTTTTCTTCATGACTTAATGGTTCGATCTGGTTAATGTCAGAATACGTGAGTTCAGCTGTGTCTTTCATTCAGATTGTTGTTACAGTGAATCACTGCACATGTACTCATCAGCAGTCATCCTTATGTCTCACAGTAATGAGTCTCCTGACTCTACCTGCATGATGATGAAATGATAATCAGTGTTTGATGAGGATTTTGAGTGTACTGTCTGAGGAGAATCCTGTTTCAAAGCTGGGCGATCTTTTCAGAATTAGCTGTGGTTTGCCTCCATGTGGATTGAGTATTTGTTAATCTTGTGAACAGCTCCTCTCTGAATTGCCACCTTATCTTGATGGAGGTGTTTGTGTGTCCCAGTGGTCCCAGCTATGTTGTCTGGAGGCTTTTGCCCCCTGGTAGGGTCTAGCATGTCACACTGGTCCAGGGCAAGGGCCAAAGAGTGATTCACACGACCTTTATGAGAGCTACATCAAGGGAACAGTTTACCCTGCCAGTACAGGGAGCTGTACTTTGGAGTTTTCACAGGTGGATAAGAGGTTTTCTTATATTTCCATAAGTGCACATGGCACCAGGACACCCTACATCAGCAATCTTATCTCATTCTCTGATTTTTGTGGATGATGTGGTCCTGTTGGCTTCATTAGGCGGTGGCCTTCAGTTCACACTGGAACAGTTCGCAGCCAAGTGTGAAGCGGCTGGTATGAGAATTAACACCTTTAAGTCTGAGGCCATGGTCCTCAGACAGAAAAGGGTGGAGTGCCTACTCCAGCTTAGGGATGAGTTGGTGCCCCAGGTGGAGGAGTTTAATTACCTTGGGGTCTTGTTGGGGTCGAGAGATGGAAGAATGGAACGGGAGATTGACATTGTGGATGCATCTGCAGTGATGCAAACACTGCACCTTTCTGTCATGGTGAAAAACAACTGAAAAGT